>JAKUCB010000029.1:0-146357 GCA_030563345.1 Diutina scorzettiae
GAGAGCTGATCTAGGAGATAACTCAATCGACTGGGAGAGATTCCGTGTGGAGTTCGATAACGCCACTCGGGACCCCCAAGAGAGGGTAAGGACAAACTTAGTGAAAAATGCCATTGCTCAATTCTTAGGAGAGCCGGACAACTAGCTGTTTGTTAACTGAAAAACCATCCGGTTTTTCTAATATTGAGAATAGAGAAGTATTATGGAACAAAATAAGAAAGCTAACCTTGGAGACATTTCAATTGATTAGATAGGTTCCGTGCGGGTGTTGGACAGCGCCACTCAGAACCACCGAGAAGGACTTAGATCAGTCTTGGTGAAAAAGGATTGGACTTAAATGCTAGATACGGAGATATGGTCTGAGGTATTGTAAAAATTTGTTAATTTATGAGAGGAAAAACCTGATTCCAAGGATTAGTGTATGTGCAAGACTTGTTTCAAAATTTCCCCAGCATGGGACATTGGGCGATTTCAGAATCAAATGGTTAATAAGAATGATGTATATGTCTTTACTATCAAGAGGTACAAATATTTGGTATCAGTATTGCCAAATTTTAAAAAATACTCTTTGGCGGGGAATCGAACCCCGATCTCCCGCGTGACAAGCGGAAATACTAACCGTTATACTACCAAAGATTGGATGAAGAGTGAAATCGATCAGAGAAATTCTAAATGTCCATGTGCATTACTTAGATGTACCGTCTAATTTTTCTAGCCCGAAAATATTGTAAATTCACTAAATTTTGTGTCAGAGATCCAGGGTCAGACTAGATACTTACCTCCAATTGGAGAAACTACTCACCACAGGCAGTACATTGACACTATATGGCGAAAATGAGTCAAAAAGAAAACAATGAAGTGGGACAGAGCCTTACAAGGCGTTTAGAGTGTACACACGACTCTGAAGTCCGCCTCAAATACCTCAATCGACTGGGAGAGATTCCGTGCGGAGTTCGATAACGCCACTCGGGACCCCCAAGAGAGGGTCAGGACAAACTTAGTGAAAAAGGCCATTGCTCAATTCTTAGGAGAGCCGGACATTTTGAAATTTGAAATCGCATTTATCCAAGAATGTAGTATCACTACACAGAATTGTTGTATTATTCTCTGATTGATTATTAGGCGAATTACCCGAAATATCTCCAATATAATATTACAAGATTCATTGACCAACACAAAGAGAGCCTTGACTCTTAAGTTGAACTGATCAAGATTCCGTCAGAGTGAGCAAGATAAACTGGCTACCAAATGCGAAGCCAAAGTGAGCTTACCTGATTAAGGAGACGAGCGTGATCGAAGAACCCTTGAGGATTTGTTCGACGAATAACAGTGATGCACTTGGTCATCACATTGCTTCACCAAAACATGCACGGCGGGATCACAGGTACTCGACGGCCGATATGCACACCAAGTTGAAAAATTTATCAGTATTGCATTTTGGGAAACGATGCAGAACTATTTAAAGCACATAGAAAGTATGTAGAAGACAACCCGGTCTCACTAATATGCAAAATGGAGAAAGTCAAGAAGAGACCAGACGAGATGGATGCAGACAACGTCACATCCAGATTGTATATTATTCTTGGGCAGCTGAGGAACATCACCATGAAGCTACGAAAGGGGGATTGAAGGATCTCATTACAAATATCGTGGCCGATTTATGCCATTAGTAAGGGAAGATTCTAAAATCGGGTAATCCATTATGGTGGGAAATCGCGTCGACCCTGATTGTGAACATGACATGAATGACGCAATTTCAATATAAGATGCTTTGCCTACGTGAATTGAAAAGGGGAAGTTTCCTCTTTTATTCAGTTATCTATTCTAGCTACGTGGTGACAAAGTAATGGTTCTACTAAGAAAAAACCTCAGATGATATTGTTACCACTAAATTCTACTGTGACTGTGAGTTTGCGATCCAGAAGCTTCCAGAAGTCGAAGACTACAATGAGATCATTGAAAAGTACCTTTATCACTACCTTGGTAAATAAGACGCTGCATTACAAAAATATATTAAAGTTTTACGCCAGGATCGCTTAATGTAGCAGACCTACTGACTAAAATTTTTACCTGGAGTGACCTACCTCAATTTCTGGAAGCATGACTTGAGGAGGAACCTACTTAGCCTGAGGTATTGTTGATACTAAGATGATTTGTAGTAAATTATGAGTCGTCGCGACACACATTACCCTTCAAGCCAAAATTCGTCAAATTATTTAACACAGGAGTTGAAAGTTCATAATAGGTGTTAGGTTTAACAACTGTAGTAAGGTGTGGATACATTAGTAGGAAGCTATGTAGCTTTAAATAGCGAACTGGGTTGCTGGTTGAGAGCAGGGGTGGCCAGCAATGGTGGCATAACTCCTTAGTATGCGTCAGTCTCGTATTCTTTACAATGGGAGCGCCAAACTTGCTCCAACTCTACCCCGTACCAAAAATGACATCGACGAGATTCGAACTCGCGCATCTTACGATAACAGAAAACCCAACTTGTTAGAGGGAAGCTTACGCTTGAGTCTGCCGCCTTAGACCACTCGGCCACAATGCCTTTTTATGCCTTTTTTTTCTCACATGTATTGATATATATAGAGAGGATAGAGAAACCGTAGTGCGGGGAAAACTCAGGTGATGCTGCAGAGAACTGCAGGAAATGGTGGGTATCAGAAATCCAGTGTCAGATGAGATACTTACTTCCAATTGGCAAAATTACTCTTCACAGTCAGCATACTTGTCAGAGTGAGCAAGATACATTGGTCACCGAATGTGGAGTCAATGTAAGCCCACCAAATTACGGAAGTGAGCGTGGTCGAAGAACCCTAGAGGAATTGTTCGGCGAAGAACGGTGATACATCCAGAAAATTACACCTCGTCAACGGTATGCACTGCAAGTTAAAAAGTATAATTTGATATTGCAATGCATTCCAGAGTCAGAGGCAAAAACTATTTAAAGTACATAGAAAGTATGTAGAGGACTACCCGGTCCTCCTAATTTACAGATGGAAAGAGTCAAGACGAGCTCAGACAAAATGGATATAGACGATGTCGCGTCCAGATTGGATATTCTACTTGGGCAACTCAATGAACATCAACATACGGTCACAGATGTAAGATTGAAGAATCTAATTAATAATATCGTGAACGAATATGCCGTTAGTAAGGGAACGTCCGGGAACTGATATTTCTCATTGTCAGAGATCCAGTGCCAAATGAGATAACCACTACCAATTGGAGAAACCATCCACCTCAAATTGTATGTTGACACTATATGACGACAATAAGGCAGTGTAAATAACAAAGAAAGAGGAAAACTCGGAGGCAGTGTCAAAAAAGAAAAAAGAAAAAACTATATAAGCTAGGTATTTGTTAACTGAAAAACCATCCGGTTTTTCTAATAAAAAAGAATAAAGAGTATTATGGAAGATCACATGAAAACTGATCCAGGAGATAACTCAATTGACTGGGAGAGATTCCGTGTGGAGTTCGACAACGCCATTCGGGACCCCCAAGAGAGGGTCAGGACAAACTTAGTGAAAAAGGCCATTGCTCAATTCTTAGGAGAGCCGGACACTCATCTATGCCAAAAATAAAGATTCTCTTCATGTTAACATTTATATTTACCTGTCGGTAAGGATGTCGGCACACACTTCTACTCATGAGAAAAAACCTACTTAAGAAAAGCCTGGTTAGCTCAATCGGTAGAGCGTGAGACTCTTAATCTCAAGGCTGCGGGTTCGAGCCCCGCATTGGGCTTTCTATTTTTAGTATGTACGGCTTCCAAGTCATCTAAATATGTTTCTAAATTTATACCCTTTTACTACACTCTAAAGTGGTCTTTTAGACGTGATGCACTTGATAATTACTTCTATACTATCACAATTTTTTAGCAACCGTAAAAATGTAGGCCCCAGAAAGTACTCATCATAATAATGGACTTAAAAATCTCTAATATCATATATTCTTTACTTTTATTTTAAGATGCTAAATTTTGCGCTAATTTCCAAAAATATAGCCACCAGTGGCAAGATTTGATTGATTAGCACCGATAACAACACCAGATTCATCAGTAATTGATGAAGGTTGCGTAGGATTTATAAATGCAAAAGGTGGGGGGGCATATGCGTTGACATGGGGAAATGGCTCATGAGTTTGCTTCAACAATCCCAAATTAACAGACAAATTTGATTCCTTTTGACCAACTTTCTGTTGTCCTATGATTGAATCAACCTTCTGACCCACATCATCAACTCTGGCAACAGGATTAGTTGTTATTAGAGGAGTGACTCCTTCCTCGGGTCCAGCCAAGGAAGGACATGGTCTGTCAACCACGACAAGAGAATTTTTGTTAATATGTTGAACTTCCACCTTCTCCCAGTGTTGCCATTTACAGTTGGGACATGGCTGTTTGAGACGGATTTGCCTCGAATCTTTCGACACTAGCCGACGACAGTTATTTCGACCACATCTATAAGCAGTAGTTATATCTAGCCCCACCACGGGATGCTTGACTGTCGCACCCCTTGCCGGTGGCAACCAGCAACTTACAAACATACCCTCATATTGCTGAATCCATTGATCACAAATGTTGTCGGGGGCACGAGGACAATGAAGCCTAAGCTGTTTCTCAAGCCACATCTTCGACGTACACGCTGACTTACATTCATAGCACACCAAGAAACTATTATTGTGATCAATAGTAAATGGCGGAGGAGGATAGATATCCAAATCAAGGTCTGGCTCCGAATCATGTTCAGACTGGATAGCATCTTCCTCCTCGGACTGGGCATCACCAAAATGGTTGAATTGGAATTCCACAGGCGCTACTTTTGGACGGACCGGGCTAGAACGATTTGTTTGAGATAGATCCGCAACTGGTAGATCGCTACTTGAAACTGCCGGTGAAAAAATGGCGCCCTCTTGGCTTACCGCAGTAGGTTCAGGGATTTCGGCAACAACTTCGAGAACTTCATCAGTAATAATGCCAGGAACATCTTCCATTACTACTTCAGGTGATTCTGTAACTTCTTTAACATCCCTGTCAAGTGGGATTGTACCTGTTTGTTCATCACCTGTTGTAATAGAAACCTCTAAAAATTGGCTTTCATTAAGTTTTTGGTACTTAACAGATCGCCATGCCATCCTTTTGCAAAGCATACAGCTATCCTTGTTCGATAACTCAAATTGATCACACTTGGGGGAACTGCATTTGTAGCCGTCCAAAATTGCGATACCTGCAATAGGATGGTCTATAATGCGATCTACTTCTATTGGGCGCCAACATTCGTGATACCAGGCTTCATAATAGCGTTTCAATTGTACTAGCATGTGCTCCGAATCCAGTGGTTTCCTGTGGAGTTTAATTTGTCTGCCAATCCACCTTTTAGAAGCACACGTAGACTGACAGAACTTGCACACCAAAATGCCTCTATCATCAATAACAAATGGAGTAAGTAGTACCAAAGAATCATCTAACGAGGGAAAACCCGACGGGGTATTGTCAAAATCATCTTCGGTAGAATTTTTGTCGGCATCGGTGGTGATTTCAAGGCAAAACTTACCCCCATTTAACGATTGAAACACAGAAGTACTCCAATCAACCTCTTTGCATCGCTTACACTTCTTATTGTACTCCACAGCTCTCAGTTTGGCAAACGAGGTACAATCCTTTGTGCCACACCGGAAACCAACTTCAATATCAATCCCATCAACAGGGTTACTAATATCTTGGCCATTGATGGCACCAACCCACAATCCACGATATTTTTCTCTGTAATACTGCTTCCACTGCAGTTGCAAATGAGGGGAAATATCTTTCGGTAGGTGATGACGCAAATGTACCTTCAACGATTTCTTTGTTTCACAGATAAACTTGCACTCATCACAAATAAGGAACTTGTTGTTTTTTTCAATGCGGAAAGGTTGCGGTGGTAGTTCATAAAGTTCTTTGGTGAATTCGGTGGTCTTCATTTCATAATCTACATTGGCTACTTCCAGTGTAGTCGCACCAGTATTCAATTGCTTTTGAATCAACCTGTTATATTTCGCTTTGTAGAAATCCACCCATTGTGAGCAGAGAATTGATGCAACGTCCTTCGGTTTGTGGTGCAAAAGATGTTCACAAAAATCATCAACATTTACATCACATTGCAAACATACCAAACAATTGGAAATTGTATCATATTTAAACGGCGGTGGTTGTAACGATGCAACCAAATCGGTAGAGTTGAATTCGATGGCATCGCCCACAGAAAGCGGTTTGTGACCATCCCCAAGTAAATGGACTCGCTGTAGAAGAAAACTCTGATTTTTGCACCCCAGGCAATACGGCAACTTCAACAAGTTTTCTTTTCTCACTTCCATGCCACATCCGGGAGTCCTGCATTGATATTGTTGTTGTAATTTGACCCCCTTGATGGCAACATCAAGTCGCTTGCCAACCTCGCTTGCAAATTTCCAGCTTTTTTTGTACTTTTGTCCGTAGAACTTCATCCACGCCATATAAATTTGTGATGAACAATTACGTAGGTGCAAACGTATCTCTTGCCTGACCCAGGCCACCGACGTACAAACAGTTTGACACTGGGTACATACCAAGAGTTTGTGGTACTCATCAATAATAAGAGGCGGGGGGGTTAAATGTTTACTCATAACCACCGAGGCCGGTGAGTGGGCGGGTTTGGCCATGGTGGAGACGCTTTTATCATTGGTAGCTCTATTCTTGTTTGAAATCCTTTCGGCCCCTTCAATGGCACAAGATGTTTTATCATTGGCACCTTTGGCTTCGTCGTGACCATCTTCTTCATCGGACAGAATGCAAATCACCTCGGGCTCATCCTCAGACAAGAGTTCAATGTATTGACGGGGTTCAAAGATGGGCCGCTTCCGTGGTGGCAAGCTCACGGTGGCATCTGACAAATTTCTTTTCAGATTGACATCGTTATTCTTTGACGCCATGGAAACTGGTTTGTTTCGACGCTCCCTTGAATAGTCAGTAGTCCAATGCGCGTGATGAAGTATACGCGGCAGTGAATATTTCCTATTTTATTCACCCTCGTATGGGAGGGGTACAAGTGGGTCATTAATAATCCAAATATGAAACTGGTTTGCAATTAAATTTTTTGATAACGACGGAGCGCGTTGTCCTACATGGATGGTTGGATACCGGTCTTCGTATACAGTGGGATCATTGGCTGTAAATAGGCCGTCCCATTGGTGTATCCTAACCATGATTTTACGAGGTGGTCGTGACAGAACAGGGTTCTGAAATTCGACAAACTGTTTGCGGGAACCTTAATCAATCACCATCCCAGGTTAATCTTGTCCACCGTTTATCACAGTTTCAATAATGCCAACATAGGGGGCATTGTGGAAGAAGTGCTTATTTAAATGCGCTTGATATCGTGGTACAGCGTTCACCTACATTGTCTTCCCTTACGTTCGCCGACTTCGTTCCTCGTTGACCTACCTCATCGGTCCTCGTCCAAGAACCCCGTGTAACTAACAACATGGAGTTGGGGGTGTGTCATCCCAATTGTTTAAAAATATCCCAAAACCCAAATTGTGCTATGATTGAATTAGCGTGCCATTCTTATTCATCGACGAGTACCAAACTTTGCCAATGAGTCATCACGTGGGGTATTTTACAATAAGCACAAGGAGCTATCGTCTCTTTCGCTACCTAGAAAAAAAAAATAAAGTACTTTTAAAGAAGAAAATTCACATTGGGTCATTGGGTTTGTCAACCGATAAATATCTCAGCCTATCAACCTTTCTGATCCACTCTGTGCGCACCAATTATCATCATGGGCTACACGATCGTCATCAAGCTAGGCACGTCATCAATTGTAGATGAAGTCACCCGGGAACCCCGGCTTGCAAATGTGTCTCATATCGTTGAGACTGTGGTCAAGTTGAAACGGATGGGCCATCGTATCGTCATCGTGTCCTCTGGGGCCATTGCTGTGGGGATGAAGCGTTGTGATTTGGATAAGAAGCCTACCGAATTAGCCAAGGTCCAGGCTTTGGCGTCTATTGGTCAAGGTAGACTTATCGGGTTGTTTGACGACTTGTTTCGCCAGTTGGATACCAAGATCGCCCAAATTTTGATCACAAGAAACGATATCAGTGATTACACTCAATACAAAAATGCCACCAATACCATCAATGCATTGTTGGAAATGGGAGCTGTGCCGATTGTCAATGAAAATGACACTCTCTCTGTGGCTGAAATTAAGTTTGGTGACAACGATACGCTTTCAGCCATCACCGCAGGGATGATCCACGCAGACTATTTGTTTTTGATGACAGATGTGGCGTGTTTGTACACTGACAACCCTCGAGTTAACCCAGATGCATCGCCTGTGCTTATTGTTGACAATATCGATGATTTGGCTGTGGCAACAAACACCGAAGAAGAAGGCGCGGGCTCAAAGGTCGGTACTGGGGGGATGACAACTAAACTTATTGCTGCCGAATTGGCCACTAATGTTGGTGTCACCACGGTGATTACCCTCTCATCCCAACCGCACTTTATTTTGGACATTGTTCTGAATGTCCAAGACTACGAAAAATTGACCGTTGAAGAGCAAACTACTAAGCTTTCTAACGAGATTGCAGAAGGCCGCATGCCCTTGCACACTCGGTTTTTGGGTTTGCTGAGAGACAATATGATCACCAAGGACAAGCGGATATGGTTGCTTCACGGTAACAAGCCTCGGGGTTCGCTTTACATTGACCAGGGGTGTTTTGATGCCCTCACCCGGAAGAATCGAGCGGGGTTGTTACCAGCGGGGGTTATTGAAGTCGAGGGTCACTTTCACGAGCTGGAATGTGTTGAAATCATGGTGATCCCCACAAGAACCTCGCCTCTCCTGTCAGCGAAAAAAATTGGTATGTGTCGGGTAAATTATTCCCTGACAGAAATTAATATTATCAAGGGTCATAAATCGAATGATATCGAACAATTGTTGGGGTTTGCCGATTCGGAATATATCGCCCATCGGGATAACTTGGCGTTTCCACCGGTGAACCCTTCCCATACTGATTTGCCTGCTTTGGCAAGACAGGCTCTGGAGCGTTTGCTTATTTCGTCAAGGGAACCGTCGCCTGCGAGAAGACTGCCGGCAACTTTTCATGCATAGATTATTGAGGAATGTTGTTGGAACATAGAATAGATAGAAAGTTTGAAATTAAGGAAGAGTTATTGTACACGTTCTCAAGTTTCCACCTGCTTACGGGAAATCCCGGCATACATTCAACTCAACTTTAGATAAATGTACATCTTAATTGGTGGTTAATTCCTATTTTTATATTTTCTCCTATCCGTTTCTCCGACCCCGCACTAACAATCCCGTCACCTGTTCATTGCACCCCATGACTACTCTTTCCAGACTCCTTCTTTGTGATATCCCTATTATCCAGGCCCCCATGGCGGGAATTCTGACAATCAAATTAGCTGCTGAAGTTACAAACGCCGGTGGCCTTGGCTCGATTCCTTTT
Organism: Diutina scorzettiae; assembly: GCA_030563345.1. Classification (NCBI taxonomy): domain Eukaryota; kingdom Fungi; phylum Ascomycota; class Pichiomycetes; order Serinales; family Debaryomycetaceae; genus Diutina; species Diutina scorzettiae. The sequence continues at coordinate 9,496 of JAKUCB010000029.1, forward strand.
GGTGCGGTGAATCTCTCCCAATCAATTGACGGTGCCAGAGCTATGGTTGACGAATATCGCCAGTTGATTGGTTCTAAAGATAATACTTTAGTTAACCTAAACTTTTTCAATCATGAAATCTTGTCTCCTCCTACAGAACAACAAAAGCAAACCTGGTTTGACGCCTTTGAGAAGTATGCTCCTGTCCATACGAAAACATCCTTCGCCAACGGAAATGTACTGTTTAAAGAATTATTAAACAACCAGCCTATGTTTGATCTGTTTGTTCTGTGGATTGGTGAAATCAAGCCCGCGGTTATTTCATTCCATTTCGGATGTCCCCCCCCAGAAGTGATTAAAGCACTAGGGAAAACTTCTGTTGTGTTGGTCACGGTGACCAATATTGAAGAGGCTCGTGAAGTATTTTCCAAAGGTGCACAGGGGGTGGTTGTACAAGGCTATGAAGCAGGGGGGCATCGTGGTGTGTGGTTATTTGAATCAGAGCAAAAGCAGACCACAAAGGAATTATTCCAAGCTGTACGGAAGGAATTCCCTGAGAAGTACATTATTCCCGCCGGAGGAATTGTCTCTTCGGATCAAGGTGAGGAGTATATTAGAGAGGGTGCTGCTATGGTCCAATTGGGGCTGGCATTCTTATTTAGTGCCGAACTGAACTCCAATCCCTACTTCTGCAATGAAGTCGACCGTAATCGGCCCACTCGAATGGTTGATTATATATCTGGGAAACCAGCCCGGTGTGTGGAGACAGAGTTTATCCGCCAGCTTGGAGAACGGGTGGACAAGTTAGACATGCCTTATGGGTACATGTATGCTGCGTATAAGCTGTTTGCAACCGGCCTTGGAGACCCCAGTGTGGGGTTCTATTTGGCGGGTGAAGGATGGCCTCAATGCAAACCTGGACTGGCGAAAGAAATCACAAAATCGTTTGCTGGGCTTAGTTCTGTGTAGAGAGATATAACGTTATGCCCACATTAAGACTAAGGTACTTTTAAATACCAATCTCATTTAATCTCATCGCTTCATCGATACATTGTTCAATTACAGGGTCCGAATGCTTTCTAGTGTTTTTGATTATGTTAAATCTATATCCTTGCCTCGGAATGCTCATGGTTATTCCCCACTCTATGTGGAGTTTATTGCTTGTCAGCAAAAATCTTGATCCGTTCTTGTCTAGGACCCAATTCGTTAATCTTGATACCAGCACCAAATTCCGTCTTGTACGGCGAAGACGGGTTGATCAACGCAGTGGGAATAGCGGCACCATCGGCAATTCTCCGGTATTGACGTTGACCAACACCACCCTTATCCCGAATGAATTCCTTGATGAAAGAAGAGTCGTATCTTTGGGCAAAGTTTTGGTTTCTCAAATGGTCACGGGTGCCATCAGCTTGTTGCTTGTACAAGTCGGTTTCAACCAACGGCTTAGAAGTCTTGTCGTCGGTCTTCCACATGTAGAACGCACCCAACACGGCGGCTACACCAAACACCTTGGTAATGTTAATTTCAAACACTCTGGAAGGAACTTCGTGGTGCCCGTGAGACGAGGACGAGCCAAACCGCTTGGCGGTCCGGACAACACTACGGTTGGCAGTTCTGGCAAACATGGATGGTGGTGAGAACCAATGAAAAATGCGTGAATTGGGATGTGTGCGAACAGTCACGTGTGCGGCGTTTAAACAACAACGAGCGACATAGTGAGCCAGGGAAAGGTCAGCTGATGGGAAACGACTGCAAAGTTTCATTGGATAGCGGCTATGCATTGGCTTTGGAAGCACCCAGAGATATATTATGGGGTTTTTAATCACAATCGTCTCGAAATGGGGGGTGTCGCCAAGGCATTAGCATATCAATCAAGACGGGGGTTGAGAAAGAGTCGTAAATCTATACTTGGGGCGGCAAAGGTTCGTCACAATGTGTTTGCTATGCAATCAATTTTTATTATTGGTAATAATTCGATTAAATATTGGTGATGGCTTAATGGACTGAAGATGAGAGTTTACATTTCGTTTCAATTGGTTCTCCTTTATCCAATGATCTAGTGACTTTATCAACCATTGTTCTTCAACGAAATCAATCGGGACCTTCCATTGTGATATTGAATCTTATGTTGTGGATGCTTGTTGAATGTCGGTCAAAAAATTCTGATCAACTACATTATGTTCTACTGAGAGTAGGGCCCTGCAACTAGACACCTGTTGGCGAATTGCAAACCTTGGCGACATGCAAGTCTCTCTCCACTTATCATTTTCGGCTTTTCCACTGCTGTGATATTCTCTAATTTTATTATTCCATGATAAGCACACCTGTTACACCACTAAGATCTTCACTTAAGCATTATCCTGTTTGGCATTAAACTGATGTAGAAAGGTATAATCCTTTTAATTGCGAATGTGAGCTTTCGTTTTGGTTATAAGTCACATGAATAAAACATTCGCCATTCCAAAATATATAGCAAGGCAATTAATTTGCTTTTTGTAAAGTATCCTGAATGTTGCTTACACGAGGTTCGAACCCAGTGCAATGTACGTCAGTAGCCGTGGTCTTATGTTTTTCCAAACTATTCTCATCCGAAAAGTTTGAAAAATATTCAAAAATTGGAAATGTGATATTCCTATTAAAGTACGTCATCATAAAATATACGTTTCACAGTTAAAACAATATTACTCTTTTGTGGGTGCAACTTTGGAGCCCTGAACCTTTATAATTAGAGTCACCTGTTGAGACAAGCGGTCACACTGACCACTTTACTGAGAAAAAATAAGCTAGACCTCCACTACGAGTTCCATTAAATTTCCCAGTCAAACACATTTCGGTTAAACTTATCGCTCCCGTAAGTGGAACTAACTCCATTTCGAGCCTGAGTGGTGGGGTAGATGTCTTTCCGAGTTTCTCCGATGAGTCAACTAATTACATAAGCATAACATAATCAGGTGACTTGCGCTATCTGGGGTACATGTCTAAATTACCTGCTTGGCACTACATTGAAATGTAATTGATTTCAACAAACATTTTGCAAATGGAGTTAGAATTTGCCCCTAGTTTCATAGTAGCCACCAACATCTTTCCATCATTCGACAATAATTAACATTGTATTGCTACTAACCAAATAGGCAACTTGGTGACGATAGTAAATATCTATCGTTAGGTACATTCCCACTACTCTACACTTCATTTCAAACCACCTCACACATATTTTCTCATCCATCATCTCCCCCAACAACTACAATCCGTCAATAATATTAAAATCTTTAAATTGAATATATGCTAAAACCCGAGGGAAGGTACATGCTGTCATCAGTCATTATCATCAAAACCGCTTATCACTCCACTTGTCGTAATGCCTGGTCAGCCCCATCGGGAGCAGGACCGGCTTGTTCACCAACTTTTTAGTTTGAGGGCCAAACTTCACAGCAACGTAGTCAGCAGCAAGCAAAAACGCCGGGGTCAACATAAACAACCCCAGGTTAGACATAAATGGTCTCATCATGGCGACAGAGAACCAAAGCTATGCTATCGATCAAACAAATATAGATTTTTTCGGGCGATGGGAATGGGCGCATATTTTATAAAAAAGATTTTGCTGCAGGTAATGTGCAGGTATTGCTGCGGGTTGCCTTGATCTATGATGGAAAAGTGTTAAACAATCCGTAGTAAGTTGTTGGTCTAAAATTAGCTTCAGTATTCAAGCAGGTAACTGAGGAGTACAAGAACTTGTCCTATTCTTGTTCCTGGCGACCAATTGCGAACCCGGTCCGAACTCCGGGTTGCGGATGGGCGGGTGGGCCCGATTCATTTGAGGGGTACAAAAGAAACGTTTGAGTGATAAAAGAAACAACATCAAGAAACAGATGATGGTGGTTAATCCGAGGGACACAAAATAGGAGTATCTAATTACATATCTTCTACCCGATATTGTAGAGTATGCTAGGGTATTTTCGTACTTAGCAGCCCGAATTGAAATGGGTGACAACGATTCGGATATAGAACCAATCCCCAGCAGTGTGGAGAAGTTAGGCAATTAATAAAGCGACATGGTGTCATTACACTTTATTATCTGCCGTCACTAGTAGCAAATACTAGACGCAATTGCGTAAGTAGACAGCAAGTGAGATGATACAGTATATAGAGAAAATCACAGCATACACAGACAAAGATATTATAGACATTATAATGGCGGTTTCACACAAATATCACTCATTTACCCATTAAGATAAACCGTTCGGTTATTATACAATTCTTTGGCCATTACCACCATCACTACCACCACTGCACCCACTCACACCACTACAATTGGGTCCCATATCGCGAATTGTGCAGCACAATCCTTCATAGAAATGCCGGGAATCAAAATGAAACGGGGCATTAGGAGGAAACACATACAACTCGTCCCCTTGCATTGGACAAATGGTGTGGTTTCCCGAAGCCTTCAGGATGGTATCCGATCCCACGGTTGCCAGTAACTCACTCCACGGCAAGCTATTCTTATTACGGGCTAAGAGGTGTTTCCGAGCTTGCCGGGCAGAATATGTAGGCATGGAAATGGCATTATGCAGCGAAATATGGGTATAGCCCACTGTTTGAGACAGAAACAACGGATGATGCATCAATTCCATCTCATCCCGTTGGGCCACCTTGGCCGATGTCTTTCCAATACCCAATATCACTGGCTTTTGCTGGAGTGAATGGCGTACCAGCAGACAATAGGGGCAAAAGCACACAAGGTACGGCTCTTTGAATTTAGAATAATACAAAGTGGCGGTATCTTTGAATCCCAGGTCAATACGCACCTCTTCCACCTTATCATCATGATCGATGATTCCCCCCATCGGTGAGTTCATGCACTCCTGATAGTAGTAGTATGGTGAAAGTTGATGAGTGTGCCAAACAAGATCAATATCCAAGGTGGGCACCAACATTCTTTGATGGTCATTACGAATTAATAAATTGAGGAAACGGGTATAGCGGATAATCAGCTCCGCCAAGGTTTTTTTGAGCAATTGGTTGTGGAGCCAGTCCATTATTTGCATCTTTTTCGTAAACCGTTCTTGGCGGAGCACAGCCCCCACAAGGTCATCCCAGACAATAAACAGATTTGGAACTGTCAAATGGAGCGGGTTCAGTTGGAGATAGGTACGGAGGATGGTAATGACAGGTTTCTCGCAAAACCGAGGGAGTTCGTGCTTCATGAAATCCACCAAGTTGGACTTACGGGTAAATTGCGGCAGAAGCACCATTTTGGAAATTCTCTTTTGTAACTGTCTCTGGGTGGCTTCCAGTCGTGATCCCTTCTTTTTGTCGTGGCATATTTTCATGGAAAAGTACTTGAAAAGTCCCGCAAACGGCCGTCGTTTGAGGGCATCGGCATACACCATTCGTTTTTGCAATTCGCTGTGGGTAATGGGGGTAGTGATTTTGTGACCACAGCCCAGCTTCGAAGGCATCTCCATGGAGAAATCGCGGTCGGCAAATCCCGTGTTTTCATCATTGGTGAGTGGGACACGTTCGAAAATCAAGCTTTCGCAAATCGGACAATGCACATCTACCAACATCCCCATGACGTCGTTTGCATCCACGTCGTATAAGAAGTCCGCTGGGTGAGCGCCAACTTGTTCAATAATTTCAAGATAATTGTCGCGTAGCTGCTGTCGGGGATTGTAAACAAACAGCAGGTTATCAATGGCGTCTGCAATCATATTGAGGGGTAGTGGTAGCAATGCAAATTTAACAAACTGATTACGAGCAAAATGGTCGTAATACAGCCGCGGCTGCAACATAAACGCATGCCAGACCATAATCACATCCAAAGGCGGTAGTATGTTCAGCATAAGGTGAACAAAACCATCCAGATGGTCACGCTCCACAGCATCGTCAAATTGAACGTCCTCACGCAAATCAAATTTGGGATTGATCGGAATTTCGAACCGCTTCATCAACCCGGTTACAAACATGACAAACCTTCTCACCAGGTTGGAGACATGGACCTGCCATAGCTTTTCTTTAATCGGCAGTTCGTCATCGTCTCCCACTACCGACCGCTTGTAGGCATCAAATGCCGCCAACAATTTAAGATGGGCAGTAACTTCGGGAACGGTGGGCATCAGCCCATAAACAGTGGAGTTGCAGTAGCGGTGGAAACCGAAATTGTCGCTGGAGGCGTTTGCCAATATATATATAAAATCAGGATTAGAAAACAGAACTCTGGTATTAACCACTGAGAAATCGTCGTCGGTTTCCAAGCCGTTATCAAGATCCCCGATCATATGATATAGAGGCAGCTCAACATCCACCGCTGTCGACTCGGTAGAACAGCTGTCCCCTGAATCTCTCATGTATTCTGGTTGGAGGTGGGATAATATGGGGTGCGTGCGGCGCCGTTGAATCGAGGCAAATTATAAATGATAGGTCAATTCGTTTTAGGAAGCGATGCCGCAGACAATTTTTCACCCCGCGGAGAGTTGTTTGTTTTATATTTCGGCTGATGTCGGGACTTTTTGGAAATGGGGGTTGCCGTTGGTCCACTGTCGCGCCTTATCGGTGCCGTGCTTCGTGAACAGGAATGGGAAAAAAATAACGGAGGGAGAATTATTATTGCAAAGATTGTGTTTACCTAGAAATGGTTATAGTGTTAACGGTTTGGTATTGTAATTGCCAAGGATTATTTGCGAAAGTAGGATGACTCATGTCAAGTCATGTTGTGAGCAGCGGGCTTAGAGTATCTAAATCTGCAGGCTATCAATGATAAACTTTAGCTTGACTCACGATTGACTAAAGGTAACTTCAAATGACTTAATCATCTTTCATCGCGCTCTGTTGGTCAATAATAGGCGACACGGCACAAGAAGTACGGCAATCACAGATTATGGCTTACATAAGAACTTATATACAACAATAAGGTATTTCGGCTATACCAACTGGATACCAACAAGTCCGAAATGCCGTGTGGAAAAATCTCAGTACATTAAATGTGCTGCATTTGTCCCTTTCAATAAATATTGACTTGATATTTACCATTCCTTTCCAATATGACTATATACCACACCTATCCCTTAACAAATTATCTCAATCATAAGCTTCCAGATACATTGAAATATTGGGGGCATTGTACCTCCGCCGTTGCTTTTGGATTTGCCACTTGCATTCACTTGCCAAGCGAGTTGGTCCCAGCACCGCTAATGCAAGACTCCGATACTCGTTTGAATTGTGAATAAGCGCTTCAGTCTCCTGAGCGATTATTTGGTTCATCTTGGGTCTTCCCGAGTACACAGGAATGTAGCTCATGTCCAACGGCTCTCTAGCAATCAACGGTTCTTCAGAATTGGCCAGGGTCGTCACATCCAAAGGTGACAGAGCCAGTGACAGAACTTCGAACTCATTGGTTTCAGCAATAACGTCGGAAGTCCTCATCTTTTTTGTTTCCCCATCCACAATCTCCTTTTTCGATTCCAAGACACTAACAGCAGCAGTAGTATCCACCCAATCGATTTCAGTATCATCTCTGGTAACATACATTTCGAAAACAACACGCCCCAGCTTAATGTGTGGAAGTAGTTGTTCAACAATGTGTTGGTACCACTGGATATGGCTTCGACTGCGGACAATCCAAATGCATCTGATAGTGGTATGGCGAGGACGGTAGGCATAGTCACCCATATCGTCCCGTCTCAGGAGTTCGTCAGCTAGACCAAGACAAACTGGCAACGTAAACAGGGCTCCAGTTCCCGCAGCCACAAAAAGCACCAGGTCAAAGTTGATTAATTGCAACAACCGCCCACCAATGGGCCCAGAAAAGGTAGCAGGGATTTTGACATACCCCTCATACTTTTTCACATAATAGGGGTCAATCTCTTTTTTAGCCTGGGAAAGTTCCGATTTTCCCATCTTAACACGAACTTGGTTAATCACCCACTTAATTCCACTCAAAGCGTGGTCAATAACAAACTTGATTATCTTGGCCATAAACTTATCTTTGGGAACTTCTTCGGGAATCTCAGCAGCTTGACGTTCTTCCATCTCCTCTACCAAGTTGTACAACTTCTTTGTAAAACCGGTTCGTTTTCGGATCACCAATACAATCTCACGATCTTCTGGAAGTGATCCAATCGAAAACGGATGTAATTGAAATGCCAGAATGCTCGGAACGGTCAAATAACAATGAGCTCCAGGTTTCCAGTAATTAACATGAGGTAAATACTGGTTTACCCACCACGACCTATTTTCACTTCGCTTTGTGTCCACAGGGATCAGCATCCATGTAGTATCGGGGCCCATGTTCTTGAAGTAACACATCTTTTGTGACGGGGAGGTTTTTGCATGGATAATACCGATCACACGTTGTAAGATCCGATCGGCTACCAACCCGTGCACAGCAATAAGCACCGCTGCCTTGTTACCCCCGTTGTGGAAAAAGGCAAAAAGAAGGTACAAGAAATTAAGCACTCTGTGGAAAACCAAGAACCCATCAAATGCCAAGTTACGAAGCCACCGAAACGAACCCCACACCAAAAATGAAAAGAAACCAAATGCCATCATGCCGAAGATCTGGGGTGGGATCTCCACCATAATATTAAAGTGTAATTGATTAACCCAGTATTCAATGGAAATGATGGTGTGAATCAAAATCTCCACCCACATCAACCGCAGAAGCCACTTGTGCATCCAAACCAAACGATCATGAGAAAGACCAGAAACAAACGAAATCAAATCCATTTTAAACACAAAAAATAAAACAGGAATAAGCTTACCAATTGCCACCCGTGCAAGACGCTTCCCACAAACATAGAATCGAGGGAGGTAATCGATATCGGTCGTTTCTCGGTACGAAAACACTCCACATAATGCGATGTACCACAAAGAAAGAAATGCCACCGAAGGTTGAAAGTAAACCCGGCGTTCAAGTCCCAGCTTCCAAAACTTTAAAGGTAAGTAAACACATCCCGTAAACAAGTCCCAGTATTGTTGTAACTTAAATACTGGCTTGAATCGGAGACTGTCAGGGGTACGCAAACGGCGGAGAAGATAAGGGCCCCAGTAGAAAAAAACCCCGTGGAAAATTAATAATCCAAAAGTTGTAACAGTGGTAAGCCACTGGAACTTTTCGTTTCGTTTCTTCTCCACAAAGAACTGATTCTGATACGGGATATCTGACACCATGAGTTTCTGTATTTGATTCCAGGGATGCCTATTAAAACAGGAGATATCGGGAGTATCCTTAGCCAAGACATGTACCCGCCACTTCAGCGATTGGCTATCTTCAGTGATTTTTCAACGTGCCACTGCAGTTTGGGGGTTTCCCGAGTCGGCAGCATATGCAAGGTAATATTATTTTAATCAGATAAATATGTAAGTGGTCATTGAACAGATAGCGAGCCAGCTGGTACGATTTAGATCATTATTAGTAATAATGTAAATTTTTTTTTCTATATTACTGAAATGGCTATCATTTTATTAGCTTAGAGGCAATAACCTGGAAATGCACTTCCGATTTCGGGAAATCGATAGTGTGCATGGAAACGCATTGTCCTGCCGTATTTAAACTCTTCGTCATGGGCGATTTTAGAACTATCAAATGCTTTCAAAATTCGTTACTGGGGCAACTTTAATTGTCATTGCTGCTGCTGAAATCACAACCAACGATTTCACTGTTGGTGATTTCCGTACGTACCCTAAGGTACCAAAAACCGCTACTATTAATGGGTTTGCTGATCCAATTTATGATGAGCTTCCGGATTGTGCCAAGGAGTGTGTTAAGCAGAGTGTTGGAAATACTCCTTGTCCTTACTGGGATACTGGCTGTTTCTGTGTGATGCCCCAGTGGGCTGGACCAGTGGCAGAATGTTTTGCAAAGTGTGAAAACGCCGCTGACGTTAGAGCTGCTACTTCATTGGCGTTGTCTTTGTGCCTGTCGGTTGGGGCAAATACCTATATGATGCCCTCTTCTGTTTCTGACATTGTATCCAAGGCTGCCAACCGTGAGGGTGAGAATCAATCTACCCAGGCCAGAGCTTCTCAAACAGGCGGTTCCAGTGAAGCATCGAAAACGGCAGAAGCTTCAAATACTAGTGAAGCCGATTCGGCCATGTCAACCGAATCTTCAACGACTGCCAAGGAAACTTCGGCCTCCACCGATGCCAAGTCTAGCTCTTCAGAAAAATCAGCCAACGCAGCCGCCGCTGCGGGAGCTGGACTTGTTGCTATTGTAGGCCTCGTAGGTATGATGTTGTAAGTACGCAATAAACGATTACTTTCTTCAACTACTATTAGCCTATTACTTTTGGCAAACAAGATTAATAACCGAAAAGTCCGCAGTGCATAAAATATACCCACTCAGGTGCATGGTTCGAAAATTTGCCAAGACCCCTAATAATGGGGTTATCTGATTGATCTAAGATATCTTTTCATGGAAATGTCTGATGGCATCTAATGATATAAATCCTCCAGACACTAGATGACTGTTAAAATTATCCAACCCCGCATCTGGACAATCACCGTTAAAGTTGCATAATCTTTTACATCAATACAGCTTCCCGTAATTCTATGCATACCGACGCCCCAATAATGTCCGTAGTCGGGGCAACCAGGTTATTGGCCAAACCGTAAAACAACTTTATATAAATAGATTGAAATTTTCACCATTATTTCTTAATACTAATTTGCTATGATTGCCCCCGCTGCTCTTATCCTTGCTGCCGCTGCTTTGGTCCAAGCCGCTGAAGAGAACCCTTACACCCAATTCCCTTCGGTTGCAAAGACCGCCACTCTTAACGGTCTTGCGGACAGATTTTACGATTCTTCTGCTCAATGTGTTCAGAAGTGTTTGGAAGACACCAAGGATACTGGTAACACTCCTTGCCCCTACTGGGACACTGGCTGTCTCTGTGTTATGCCTCAATGGGGCAACGGTTTGGCTGACTGTATTGCTAAGAACTGTAAGGGTAATGATGTTAAGGATGCTACCGAAGCTGCAACTGCTGCTTGTTCCCAAGCTGGTGTCTGGGAACCTTACTGGCAAATTGGCGATTCTCAACAAGCTGCCTTGAAGGAAGCTGCCAATGCTGCCGCCGAAACCACTTCAGAAGAGGAGCAACCCAAGGAAACTGCCACTTCCGAAGAACCCAAGGAAACTGGTGAAGCTACTGCCCAATCTACTACTGAAGAACAAACTTCGGAAGCTCAACCTACTATTACCCAAGCTCCTTCTTCTAGTACCGCTGCTACTGAATCTACTAGTATCGAAGAGACCACGGAAGACCACCACCACGAATCCGCTGATGAAAAGCCTGAAGTTTCTTCTGCCGAACAATCTCACTCGGGTTCTCACTCGGGTTCTCACCATGAATCATCGGCCTCTGCTGAACCTACTAGTGAATCTGCCCCCTCCGTAGAAATTGCAAACGGTGCTGCGGCTATTGGTGCTGGCTCACTTGGACTTGTGGCTTTCGCCATGTTGTTGTAAGTTCTCAATATTAATTATTAATTGAAAAGTAGTGTTTTGCTAATCTGTAAGTTCTAACAGTCGGTAGCTCATTCCAAATTAGATGACGAATAATACAGAAGACTTCTGCAAGCGGAAAACACTGCATTAGTTCCGATGCCAAGCCAACTCGGGAGAAGATGCCCGACTGCAGCTTGGCATTTGGGCCGAGGGTATGACCAAGACGTAAAGAATTTACGATTTTATGTATTATGGAAACATATTAAGATACTTAAATTAAAACCTATTATGTTTGATTACCGAAGGCAGCAGTTTCAAATCGAACCAATATATAGGCAAGTAAAGTTGCACCATAGCAAATCAAGAAAAAAATAGAAATATTTTTTTTCTTGTGCTATTGAAAAAGTACGGAATTGCCGTGGTCGGAGTTAAATGTTTCTTAAACTAAGCTTGTATGGAAGTTTGAACAGGGTCTTCAGAGGAAAGTTTGGCATTATTGGAAGAAAGCAATGATTTCATCCAAAGACTATTGTGAATTATGAACTCCTAGTAACAAATAAAATAGTGTCAACCACCCGTTTCATAATTTGGGGCTGTCACAAAAAATTTCTGTTGATATTTTTGGTCCAAGCTACCCTATGAGCAAGTGAACCTTGATAGGCAATTTTAATGACATACCTAGGATATCGGGTAAACAACCGAAAAAGGAATGAGGTTGGCCGTTTTATTGATGAATTTTTGACAGTGCTTTTTCATAATTATAGGGCCCAACATATGTTTGGCTATATGGAGCTCAAGAGAGTTCTAGCGTTATGGATTTTAATTTGGACCATATGTGATTATAACACGATACAGTATTAACTACCACAAGGGAAATGAGTATGTTGACAAAAATTGTTTATTTCACCCATCGTAATCTCATGATCCTTTGGCTATTAGATGACAGAAAATAGACATAAAGGTGAATAGATAATATTATGGCCATAAAGGTGACTCTGTAGGAGATCCAATTTTAGAAGTGAAATACACTACTGGCTGGGGAAGTGACTCACCACAAGCGGCGTATAGACTCAAAATGGGCTAAGATTTCGAATCACTTGGGAAAATGATATAACCTTTCAGAAATTAAAAGACATGTCAGGTGGCCCACGCCATCAGATACCATAAACTATACAAGATAATTTAGCATTAGAAAAACCTGCCAGTTTTCTGTATTGAGAATAAATATTACATTGTCCCAAATCTTTTCTAGACCAGATATAAATGTTGTGTTTTAAATTACTCTGCACGGAAAAGGATTTTTAAATTATGAATTGTGTGACATAGTAGAATACTATCCTAGTTGTTTTATTTTCATAAATAGCGGCTTGGCGCAGTGGAAGCGCGTTGGGCTCATAACCCAAAGGACCTCGGATCGAAACCGAGAGCCGCTAATTTTTACCCAATCGTGAACTTCACGTGAAGACAAATCTGGATAATGAGTTCATGTTGATATGATAAAATACTTTCTTTTTCACCACGATTGTTTTTTAGTATTTTCCTGCTTTACCCGACATGTAATTTTCAAAGAGCATTGTTGAATTTCTGTTCTGAAATTTCTATATTCCCGAATTTCCCAAAATTCAACCTCATCGCCAACTTACAATTTACCCATACTTCTAACAGGGGAATCCACTTGCCAATTGGTTCTCTTATGATCTTTAATCGTCAAACTTATAAGAATAGCACGGTGCTGCCCAGTGATGACCGATATGCATTAAATAAAACAAATAGATATTGATGTCTCGGAGTAAGACATTGGTTTAAAGTCCGAAACTAAATTACAAAAAGTTCTCCCCGTGAAGTGATAGTTTGGGAATAGATACAGAGAGTGCATTGAAATGAATTTAGAGAGGGAAGGTATCCATCATTTTCATTGGCAGAAGAGTTGCAGCCAAAATTGGTAACTTCCAAAATTTTTGAGAAACACCATGAGAAAAACACGAAAACTTTATGGGGTGCTACTTCTAGGAGAGCTTAATACCTGGGCACGGGTTTACGAAAGAAGGCATTCATCACACAACCCCTCTTGTTCAGAATATACTGATGATACCAAGTTCCAGCATTTTCTAAACTTGCTAGGGCTCTCAATTATGAAAGAAAACATTGATAGATCACTCAATTTCATGTTAAAAAACTCTCATCTCTCCAGGGATTGTAAATATATCGTCCAACACACACGTAAAAATAAAATAAATATGGGAGTTGTTTCGAATTTATGATTTTTCTAATGCTTCTTCGAATTGACTATCTTACAGTGGCAACAATGTCAGATGCACCAGTGCGCAGTAAAATTGTGGCGTAGTGGTGATCATTCTAAGAATAGTTTGTTATCGGACTTTGGTTTGAGTCCGACTCCTTACCACACATACCGAAAGGTGTTCACAGAATATGTTCCACATTGTTAATTGTTTCTAACACAGATTCAATTTTGCCCGCCTTCCCCTTCATCTTTCGACCTGATCCCTTCCGTACTAACCTTGTTTGTTTGTATTTACAGCATTGTTTACTATCTCTGTAGAAAACATTCAATTCATTCTTTGAACGACAATACCATCTCTTTATTTATACGACTTTTCCCTCTCCAACCCATACTATTTCTTCTACACAACCTCCATTCACCAATACTGTTTCCTTATTAGGCACAGTCCTTCGCTATATACCTTGCTCACATGACAAGTGCGAGTTGCGAAGACCACCATGGGAGTTGGTACTGTGAAAGTTGATATCGATCGTCTGACGACTAATGGCACTTTTACCAATTACGATATTGTAAGGGGCACGGTGCTGTTAGTGTGCAACGAACTGCTACTGCTCAGCTCAATAGAAGTCAAGCTTGAAGGGGTGGCAAGAAGTGAACTAAAGATCCCCGATATTCGTCGGAAGAAGAACGATAAGGAGAGGATGAGGTCATTGGTGGATGTTCATAAGGTGCTATATGATTCGGTGGTGGTGTTTCCTCCGCCTAATGTCCGCCAGGTCTCCCTGGCTCGGGAGTTTACCCTTGCCCCCGGAAACTATTCGTATTCGTTTCAATTCAAGATTCCTCTTGACCTGAGTTGTGTCAAGGTAGGTGGGATCACCAATAAGGTGCTGTTTAATAAAAAGACCAAGGACGTGGTGTTCAACAACGGCAACTTTAACCAGAAGTTTCTTATGAACAAGGCCAAACTGTACTTGAATCAAACGGAGGGGGACTATCAACCATCCTCCAGACCTTCACAGTACCACATTTCTTCTCAACTACCCCCGAGTTTGCTGGGAATGGATGACTTTGCTCTGGTGAAGTATTTCGTCAAGGTGACGTGTAAGCGACTGCTGATATTTAAACAAAACTTGCGGTCATTTGATCCGTTTGTTTTTCTTCCCTTGGATACCGATATTCCCCAAAACACCCCTCATGGGATTCTTGAGGAGGAATACCAAGAAGTCTTTGTACGGAAGGAGGTGGTATTCCGTAACAGGATTCCTGAGATCATTGGCGTACCAGCTCTGCCGCCTCCACCCCCCGAGAGACCTCTTCAACCAATTGCTCATCCCATGAACAATCTGGCGAAGAAAAAGGGATTTTTCAATAAGTTATTTGACCCCGCAGCAACACCTACTAGTCGTGTGATCACTTCTACCAACGGTATACGCAAGAAAAACCAATACGAAATTGAGGCCAAGGACGTGCCGTTTGCTTTTGAAATTCGGTTCCGCAATCCAGCCTTTCTCATCCCCGACACACCTCCAAATTTCAAGCTATATCTCATTTCAAAATACAAGCCTTCACGCTACGAGTTGGCTTATGGTGAGCCGGGAGAACTGAGTGGGCTTGGGGTGGTTTATTTACAGAAACTTGTAGTTGAGCTTGTATCTACAACTTCGGTGCTGGTATTGGAGGACAATGGCAACGAAAAAGAGACCCACAATGGTAGCCACGAAAAAATCGTTCCTATTTGCACAAACGTATACCAAAATCTAAAGTTTGATCTTAAGAATGCCAAGATTGCAAAGCAGGCTGGGGTTCTAACCAACATGCCCGGGGCAGGCGAGATTTATGAAATTGAAATCCCCCAGAAGTATTTCAAGAATTGTGTTTTACCAGAGCATTTGGCACCTTCCTTCCGCACCTGTAATATTAGCCGGAAATACGCGCTTAATATTTATGGTGGCTTCTCGCTGGAGAAGATTTACAACTTTAACGACACCAACGAAATAAACTCAAAAGTGAAGATGGTGGATTTGCAGTGCCCGAATATCCGGGTTCTTTCTGGATTGAAGCTCACGCTGCTGCTACACTCCAACGCTCTGTGGTCGCTGAGTGAACAGCATACACCACCTGGAAAACCACAACGGCCAGTCCCCCCTCCTTTATCAGAAAAACATCAGATGATGGAGAAAATGCAGAATGTGCTGGTGGCATCGACATCAAATGAATATCAACCCCAACCGGCATCAAATGGATACCATGGATCTCCAGTGGTTCTGCAAGGGTCACCTGAATTGCCATCGGGAGCATTACCAACATACGATGACGTAGTACGGGAAAGTTCTTTTCAGGATGACTCAGAACATCAACGAGCAAGGCGGAGATATAAACAGCATGAGATGTATTACGTAACCGAGCCATAGACGAGCATTTATGAATAACGATTAGACGAGCCGACGGAAACGAATGACTAGAAGGAAGATATAGATGATGTAATGGAAATTCATTTTCTTTACATAGCAATTGTTAAATACAAACTTTCAAATAAAATACGGATACCTTAAACTTGACAAAATCATCAAATCAAACGGGGGATCACCACCTATTACAGTAGACATCACCACTATTTTCTTTTCGTTCATAGTCATCACCTTGGTTGTAGCCTCTTTCATAACCTCGGCCATCGAAGGCGTCCTGGTAGCCTCTACTGTAGCCTCGACCGTCATTGCCTTCCCGGTAGACCTCAGCATTGCGGTCACGCCACCCTTCACGTTCCGCTTGATGGCGGTGGTGGTGTTCCTCAACATGATGTCCAATAGCACCACCAGCCACTGCTCCGAGAATATCAGCAGCGGGACCACCATGAATAGCATGGCCAGCCAACCCCCCTAAAGCGGCACCACCAATGGTGCCAGCCTTGTCGTGATGGTGGTGGTGGTGCTCGTCGTCGTATTCGTAGTATTCCCCAGCCATGATGGCTTTATTCGGGATTCCAGGTTATTTATGCTAATTACTTGATCTAGCCTTTTATTTTGGAATCATGGTTAAGTATACCGACGATGCCAAGAATTGGAAAAGAAAATCCGAGAGGATAGACGAAGCGTCATGTAAAAGTTATAACTTCTTCTATTCTATTGACCTGGCTGTGTATTGTAAGAACTAATAGGAATTCATGCAATTGACCTGACACATATCCCCTAATTACGCTAACAGTGTTGTGGTGCCACAGTGATCGAAGTCACAGATTGCAGCAAGCCGCGGAATCCGAATATGACCTGGTTAGTGGTTTAGGAACGTCAATCGTTCGAAACCACGTACTATGGTGTTACGCGAGTGATTGACTCAGGGTCTTTAGAGGAGCTTAAAATGAAATGGTAATCGGATGAGGAAATGCTTCAATAATGGCATCTTCAGATCAAGGAAAGAAAAGTAGTTTTGCTGTGATTGTACCCCATTCAAGTACCTATTAAAGGAAACCGTATTGCATTCATCACTGCTTTCCGATTTTCGTGTTTACCAAGATGTGAAGGATAGGAAATATCATAATTGTGTAATTATCACTATTACGTGTTGATTTTTAAGGGAGTTTTCAGGGGTACGTATTCAACACTTGTCCGACCAGTCCACTAGATTTTTCATGTAACGTTACATCCCACACAAACAAGGCAAACCCCAAATTAAAACTTCCATCAACCCCCTAAAGAAAATCAACATCAAAACACAACTCCTACCCTTTAAAGACCTACAAAATCCTATCTTCACCATCGTCATCTCTCCCACTCATTCTCCTAAACTAGTGCGCAGTTTCATTTTTCGTCGCGCGAAAACATTTAATCTCTCATGGACAAGAAGATTCAGGCAAAGTTGCAGGGTCTTATGGACAAGGTCCAGACTCTTGCCGATAACGATGGGTACCTCCTCACGGAAACTTTCCATCGCCTCCCTCCCCGGGCGCTTGTTGACTACTTCAAAATCATCAAGCGGCCCATCCTGTTTCATGCTATCCTGCGAAACGTTCTGGGCAACAAATACCACTCCCCCCAGGAATTTGTCGACGACCTCATCCAAGTGTGTTGGAACGCTCGTGTTTACAATCACAAGGACTCACGCATCTACCACCAGGCAGTGGTGCTAAAACACCACATCTTGACGGAAATTATTCCCGCCCTTCAAGAAGACAACTCAATTCCAAACCACCTGAGTATAACTTACACCCAAATCGATGATCTCCCCGATGGCCCCGACGAGCCGATGGTGGACGAGGTGCTCCTCACCCAACCGGTCAAGAACGACGAGTTTGCGCCGGAACCACTGCCGGCGCCTGTGCTGGCGAGTGTCACGCCGGCGCCCTCGTCCCGTCACACACCCCTCCATCACAGCAGTAAGCAAAAGCCCGTCGAACTGGGCATCCGTCGTGGTCGGCCGCCGATTATCGACAAGCCGTTCGAAATCAGAATTAAGTTGATTCTCAAGGCATTCAAAAAGTTGCGTGACCCCAACAATGAACTGAGACTGTTGATTCAACATTTCGAAAAGTTGCCCGATGCCAAATACAACCCTCTGTACTACCAATTAATTCAAAACCCCATTTCCCTCAACGAAATCAAGGTCAAAGTGAGACTGAGAAAATACACCACTGTGGACCAGTTCATCAATGATCTCAACCTTATGTTTGCCAACACCAAACTGTTTTATGAACATGAACCGTACCTGGAGGAATACATTGATTTCGAAAACTTTAACCGGGAAGCAAGCATCATCATTCAGCAAGAGCTTTCCAAGAGTGAGCAGGAACTCATCACCGCGCTGACTTCAGGTAACGATGGGGTGATCAGAATTCCTTACGATAAGATGGACATTAACGGTTACACCTATAAGATTGGCGATTGGGTGCTTATTGCCAACCCCAATGACCCCGAAAAGCCCACCGTGGGGCAAATTTTCCGATTGTGGAGCACCGATGATGGCAACAAGTATACTAACGTCTGTTGGTACTACCGGCCTGAACAAACTTGTCATAAGGAAGACAGGCTTTTCTTTATGAATGAAGTGTGCAAGACCGGCCAATACCGGGACCATTTGGTGCTGGAGATTGTTGGTCCTTGCTACGTTGTGTTTTTGACCCGCTACCAAAAAGGTGATCTTCCTGATGGCGTTATCCCGGACGGCGCTCCGTGGTTTATCTGTGAATTCCGCTACAACGAACTGTCCCACGTGTTTAACCGGATCCGAACCTGGAAAGCGTGTTTGCCGGATGAAGTCCGTGATTCCTACGAGCAACCTCTTATCCCCTTGCACGAACCGCGCAAGTTGATCAAATACGAGTCGCCCATTCGGTCGTTGTTGCCCCGTGATGCCTATGTGGGTATGTCGATCCCGGAGCCCACCCAAGGACCTATGCAAAACACCCCGCCCTTGACGGGGTCGGTTTTCCTCGATGAATCTGTCCCTAGTGACGATTTGGGCCAGTACATTTCTCTGGCCAATGTCACGGAGTTGGTGGAACGCAATGATGATTCCCTGGGTAGAAGAGCGTTTTTGTTTACCCCCATTTCCCAATTGAAGGGCGGCGGCGGGGCGCTGACTGCTCACTACGTCAACAACTATGCTCCGTCGTCGGCGGTAAATGGGGCCGCGTCGATGGGATTGCTGACGTCATCGATGGCGATAATGGATACTGGGTTCGCCCTGGACCAATACTCAGGATATAAGCCGCTTCAAATGCAGATGCAAGACACCCGGCGGGATCAATTCAACCAGCAGCAACCACAATTGTTCCGGCGTGCTGGTGACTTTTCTACGTTACAGCCTCCCCAATCCAAGACCCTGGTATATTCAGGTAACTTTCCGGGGGGAATTTTGTCCTACTCGTTGGCTGATGACGATGGCAGTCTTGGTGGCGCCAGTCAACAAGTCAACAAACGGATGCGGATGAACGAAGAAGGCGACGAAGAAGTGGACATAGTATTTTACCGTGCCCCCCCCTCGTCCATCCCTTCCAACCGCATCATAACGAATAACACCATTGAATTTGGGAATCTGGCCAGGTATTTGGCGTGGAAACTGAAGCAGACGGAAGTGTAATATAGGAAGATAAATTGTTTCGAGCACAATGGGAAGCCGTGTTAATTTTGTATCAATAGCTAATTACTTGCAAGTAATAAATCAGGAAATCTTGCAATGCTCCTGAAAGGGGTGGTTGGTAGACATATACTATTGTTACTACTTTTCCCGTAGGTACTCGACTACGGCATTCCCCCACTCCGGGCGCCGTTTATAAAAGGCCAAATCATCCGGCAACGATTGAATTCCGCGGATTAATTCCTCACCATTGCCTTCGGCCTTGATCTCAGAGATTGGCGTCAAGTAGGTGCGGATAATCATAATCATCCCCTTTGATTTAGGTAACCGGGTAAAAATTTGTCGCTCGACTCTGAGTCGGGTGGCGTCAACTTCTAGTTCTTCCCTCAGCAATTGTTTGATTTGATCGCCATCACGTCCATGTAAAGCATTCAAGTTGAACCGATTGGCATGCGTTTGGATAGACCAATTTGTCCGAACCCACAAGTCTTTCGGAAGCATGTTTGCAAAAAACTTTGCCATGGGCGATTGGAGGCGGGTGCCATATTGGGGTACGGGAGAGTGGATATGACTGAGCGGGGCATTATGACCTCGCTTGGGGTCAAAGCCAGCCGGTGCAGCGTTTACCAGTACTCGTAACTTGAACTCTTCGTCATCATCATTATCTTTTATAAGAATAAGAAAGTCTTCATCCATCAACTTGTTGATGTTAACCATCATTTTCTCATTTGATTGGCCCTTGGCAAAATACGGACAACTATCGTCGGTGATCTTATTGTGAACTAAATTTTCCTTGATCACGAAAAGTTCCGGATACCGTTGGGTCATGAACCGGGTTACCATTTCATAAAACTCCGCCAACGCCAATGCGGTCTTGGGAGTATCAGAAGCAAACATTGCGTCATTGGGTCGATGGACACACATTTGCTGTTTCATTCTGATTTCTTCAAGATATGTCGATTCCACACGAAGCCAGTCGTGCTTATCGGCTGTCATTTGTTTCACCCCCATCAGCGGATTGAAGTTTTTCTTGTTGACAAACGGACGAATAGGAATGGGAGGACATGATGTCCAATCAAAGTTTGTAACCGGTTCAATGTTGTTAATAACACTAATCCACTTTGGATCCTGGGGTGGTGGTTTCTGAAGCCGCCTGAAACCGACCGACGCCAAAATTGCGAACAATAAACCAATAGCAATCCATACCACCATATTGGCGTAAATGAGTTATTCGTGTTCCCTTTTATCTTTCCTACTTCGGTGATAAGCGCAACGGGGTGCGGTTCCCGTTTTGCTTATCTAAGTATCTAATTGCGCTCCCCTCATTATGCAATAAATATCATGGTGTCATAAAAAAATTATACAAACCCTCTCATTACCAACAGCTGAAATGGGGTCAAATTGATCCGCTCCAACTTTGGGTGATTTCTCATCAATGCCAAGAGCGACGGCTCCGAAGGGGTCATTGTTGGGGTATCGTCAAAATAGATTCCCGCAATACGATCAACCATGAGCGAGAGATGTCTAAGAACATCCAGGGCTATGGTTGCCAATGTGAGAAATTGTACCGACGTGTCCGCCTTCAAAAACTTGTAGGGGTCACTAACAACATCAGGGGTGGCCACACTGGAATCAAAGTAGAGGAAAGCGGCGGCCAACTCCAATTGGGGGTGGCGATGGTGTTCAATCAACTCCGCCACAAACTCCAGGGTATAGTCAACCCCATTGAAAAACATGAACACCACGGGGTCGGTGATTTTTGAAAGGTGGTTTTTGTTGGCCCAGGCCAACAATTCGCCAAACAGATTGAGGTAGATGGTGTCATCGGTTACCAACACCTCAGTGGGATGGTGTTCGTTTAGTTCAACAAGCCGGTTCTTGACAAGGGAGTTGGTGCCATTGGAGACGACGAGGGTGGACATGGTGGGCTAACGGCATTTTTACAACAGAGGTAAAATCGTGGGGTACAGACTCGCGCGAACCGAGTCAGTTCCCCAATTAGGAAGGAGGAAGAGGGCCGTGCGAAGATGCCTCATCTGAGCCAACACGACTTTTATGAGTGTCGGAATCACCGGATTCATTTCTTTCAAGTACATTGTGATCTTCATTGTCGGCTGTTTTTGTTCCGGTCGCCGCCTCGGCATTATCCAGAAGGGAATCAACATGCTTGGCTTCGTTTTTCCCACAATTGGGGTCATTTTCAATTGTCACTTGTTTGCTTGCCACCGCGTTTGCCATCTCGTTTACCACTTCTTCGCTTGTAACTCCTTCATTAACCACTTCTTCGTTCGTAACTGCTTCGTTCACAACTTCTTGATTGTCGTCGTTAACTTCCTCATTAGATTCCATCTCAATTGCCAGACTTCCTTCCATCGGAACCTCGTCATCATACGATGGCGGCTGATTAGGTATTAATGATGCCATAGTGATTCGATCGTCATTATCGGCCTCTCGGTAAGCATTATAACTATACTTGTCATCATCATCACCAATCGACTCCCAAAAGTCCGGAGGAAAGTCATGCTCTCTGTCAGACATTTCAGAGTCATCAATCTCCGACCTGTCCAACAAAATATCAGAGTTAAATTTGTTGTATGCGGGTGGAGGGGGTCCATTACCCTCCAACGGCGCGTACCCCCACTTTTTCACGTTTGCCTCAATAAAAACAAAACCCATTTGTCCAAGATTCACATGGACTGAACACAAGTTGTTCGCACCCACAATTGGAAAGATCTGAGCGTTATTAGAGGGGCGGAAATTACGAACGTGGCCGCCCAATGCGTTTTCCTTCACCTTTTTACCATTTCGGGTGAAAAACACTGTTCCCAGACGAACACGGTAACCTACACCAACAACATCCCCCTCAACCAATTCGTGAAACGGCGGATTCAGGGCTAACGGGAATGGCTGGTTATGCCGTCTTTGGCCATCCAGATCATATACAATCGAGTGAGGGTGGCGTCCAGGCAACCGGAACCACGGATAGGGCTTAGTAGACAACCCAATACTGATGGTGGTATTTTCCTCGGTCTTGGAGTAAATTTTTGCTTCGTAATAGTACACATCGTTAGCCATCATCATCGGCAAGTTCAGGATAGCGTTACACTCGAACGGCTTAAAAAAGTTGACCTCGGTTTTGTTGACGATAATAACGTCCGAATTTGAAAGCATCGCGTCTTTCTGGAACTGGTAAGCCCCAATACCTTGTTCTTGAACCGCCAACTTTTGTGAGAGAGACGAGTCTCCGGTGATAACCGGGTTATTGAGCAAATAATCCCGGGATTGGAAAAAGAGCTCCTGCTCATCCAGATTAAGCTCAAGATATGCTTGGTTTTCTTCTTTAAGCCACAAGTCATCTTCAGTTTGCATCATCCAGTGGCGAATCATGAACGCCAAAGCGACCATAAGTGCCACAATCACGGTGAGCCCTAACAGAGTGGCAAGAGCGATGATAATGGGGATCGACACAGACGCCACCATAGGTTGCAGTTGTGCTGGTGGCTCTACCTCGGCAATGAGAATAGGCATGATGGTGACTGATAATGCGACTGAGGAAGATGTTCGTGAGCTCTAGTAAATGGAGAACAGTAGTATGAAAGGAAGGGGGAGATAGTAGAATTAGAATATTGGGAACTTGTTACATTACGGAAAAGGATTCGATGTTTACCGAGTAGGTTATGGTGGAAGCTAGGGATTGGATGAATACATAGATTTCGTTCTGTGCCGCCTTTCACTATCTGAATATACGTAATCTTGCGCGGAATTGGGCGGGGATACTTGAGAGAACAAAGCTAAAATCTTGTTGTAATGAATACAGAAAAGTACTTTGAGCAAGCTACCACTAAACACAAAAATTCGAGTAGAAGTCTTATTGCGACTCAAATTAATGATTAACAATTGTTTAGAAACCGTAAAGAAACTGTTAGAAAACTGAAAGAAATTGTTAAGAACGTTGTTAACGAGCACTCAATTAGAAGATTGAACTACCACAATTTCCTTGACAATAAGAAATTGGGGGTACCACTGGCCATCATTAAAAATTATATAAAATAGGAGAATGGCCGACAGATACCCGTACATCCGATGAAACCGTTGGTCTAAGAACATTTGATCGCGCAAAATCCAGACTAATTTTCTCGGTAATCGTTTTCGTGGGGGGAACGCAAATTATCTACGTATCCTTCTAACCTTGAGGCTATGCCATGACAGCGCCACGAAAGCGCCACTTTGTGATACTACGATGCATCTTTATCCAGTGGGTTCATTTATATATTATCCAAGTTCTTTATATTCTTTACGTGACTCATATCAAAGTTAACGTGGTTATAGCCAGCACCCCGCTGTTCGCGATCGATCCACCAAACATCAACACCAATGCCACTCATGAGCCCCAACAGTGCCGGCATAGCCTAGCCATCAACGCACGGTGTATGCACCTTCGGTCTAGTCCATTCTCTAACCAGCTAACAATTATAATCAACAATACAACGATCTATTGTTTAATTTCTCCGGTATACACCTATGGCTGCAAATGCCTATTCATAACTGTACACAACGATTCATCCCCGCTACCAAACATAGCCCCAATCAAAGCCCTCACCACGACTCATCACATTTGTGTACACAACTTCAATGTGCAACCATAAACAAGTCACTAGCTATAATTAGATTGGTCACTGCCAGTCACCCGGATTGTCAATTTGCTGGTGCTAAATGTACTAATCTCGCCTGTAGAAGCCTCGTTTAACTACCAGCACTAGCAAAATCCATGTTAGCACTACGAAAAAAAGTTGTTCGAACTTGGAGAACTGCTCTCAGGGCAGTGCTAGGGGTACATTGCGTTTTGCTTATCATGCCACAGCACTGGTCACGAACCCCTTGCGGTAAATGAATCCCAAAACGAAATAGTTGATGATCGACTACGCGACACGGTGGCAACGCCATTCACGTTTCACGCGCTCTGGCTTTACTACCGTGTAACCTGGTGGTCTTGCCTTATTAGTTATATCGCCAGCATATTTCGCGAGTAGATGCAGGTGGCTGCATGAACAGGGCACCAAACCTAACAGTTTACCTATGGGGAGAATATAAATACCCAGCACCCAGCATATATACCCTCAAGGCTGGTGCAGAATACATTGTAAACATGAAGTTTTCTCCCGCTGTTTTGGCCATCATCTCAGCGGTGTCCGCAGTACTGACCTGTAACCCTACCAAACAGAGTAACTGTCCTGCTGATCCCGGGTTAGGACAGCTGTTCCGTCAAGATTTTGATAGCAGTGTTGGAGATCATTTTGAGGTTTTGAAAAAGAATGGGAAGGTGCTGTTTGATTCTACAAATGGTATGCTGCTTACCATGGAAAAGCGGGGTGATAATCCTACCATTCAACTGAACTTTTACATCATGTTTGGGAAGGTTGAAGTTGTATTAAAGGCTGCCCAAGGGAAGGGAGTCATTTCATCATTCTATCTTCAGTCGGACGACTTAGACGAAATAGATATCGAACTTTTTGGTGGTGACGATTACGAATTTCAATCCAATTATTTTGTCAAGGGTGACACCACCACATACAACCGGGGGGCTTACCACCCCACTCTGCCGTCTCCGTTGCAAAGCTTTCACACATATACCCTTGAATGGAGTCCCGAAGTGTTGACATGGTCCCTTGATGGCAATGTCGTGCGGACTATCACCAAAGATAACGAGCAAGGATACCCTCAGTCCCCTATGCAATTGATTGCAGGTGTTTGGGCAGGTGGGGATCCCGATAATGCCCAAGGGACTATTGAATGGGCCGGCGGCGAAACAGACTTTACTAAGGTACCTTTTACTATGAACATCAAGCTGATTATCGTGGCCGACTACTCCCTGGGCAAGTCTTATTCCTATGGTGACCAGCTGGGGGACGCATCCAGTATTAAGCCTAGCACAGGTAAAGTGGGCGACAGAGAAGATGAGGCAAACTCTCAATTTACTAGTTTACAAAACGGTGGTAAGGTTATCGAATCAGGGTCAGGCTCTTCTTCTGACTCTGCTCAATCCACGGAGTCCAGTGAAACCTCATCATCAGAACAATCTAGTTTGCAACTGTCTACTGAGTCTTCTTCGCAAGATTCCAGCTCTGATTCGTCTTCGCAAGAATCTGATTCGTCTTTGCAAGAATCTGGCTCGTCTTCACAAAGCTCCGAATCAAGCCCCAACTTGTCTGATGCTTCTGAGTCTCAAGTATTCATTCTAACCGGTCTGGAAACCTCTGACCTGAACACTAATGGTGATCTGGCGTCAGAATCATACTCAGACCCCGACATTGTTGGGATTTCTACAATTGGGTTTGTCAACCCTACTGCCTTTGTAACTCCCGGATACGCAGGGCAACAAGGTGCTCAAACCCAAGGGCAAATCCAAACCTTAACTACAGCCAATTCCGCCCCGAGTGCAGGTCTGCAAAGCCAGGGTGGCCAGGGCGCATCTGCATTATCGGGGTCACTGTCAGTTCCATCAGTTGAACCGGCTTCGGTACACAATATAGGTCTGATGGTTTCCTCTTCTCTTTTTAGCATATTGGTGCTTATTGCATCGCAGGTTTTGGGTTAATGATTTAATGAATATTGATAGACAATCTAATGTAGCGACAGTCTAATGTAGCTCTCCTATTCATTTGCCAATCTCTTCTATCAAACGGGATACGATTTTTACCACCTTATCCTTTACGTTATCATCACTTCTAGGAATATCCATAAATTCATTGGCCGCTTTTTGAATACAGGCCACAGAACTTTGGGTTCCAGACATAAGCGCCAACGTGATTTGACCCACATCTTTACCAGAAAGAACAGGCACGTTTCTTACGGTATCAAGGAAAGCTTCAAGTTGATCACGAAGTTCACGCTTTGAATTAATTTCCACAATTGGCATCTTGATCAGTCTTGCTTCAAGAATAAGACGGGCACCCTCAGTACTGGTGTTTCCCAACTTCTGCTCCTGAATAAGGTCTTTCAACAATCGTGAAAGCTCTTGAACATAATCTGATACCAGGACGTCTTGATAACAAGGCACAGTGATGTACCTGCAAAGAAACCGAAGCACGTCGCCCAGGATCAAATCATATACTATGATATCATGGGAATTGAGCGTTGCAAACCTAGCCAAGTCTGCCACAACCAGAAGCCATTCCAAACACTCGTATGTTGATTCAGGAGGAGGGAACAGAATCTTCTTCTCGTAGTAAAGATATTGATATTCCCGATAAAGACCAAAACTATACTTCATTGAAGGATCACTACTAGACGTAATCACTCTGGTCAAATCTTCTGTGTTTGGTACATCATCAATCTCTTGAGATTTAAGCCTCTGCTGAATTTCCTGTAATTGTTGTGATTGCATGGCAATGATTTTCTTCTGGGAGGCGATAGTGGCCTCAAGATCGTAAATATCGCTTCCTGGAGAAGTCGCTTGACTGAACAGGGGTGTAGTTGACATACTGGAAAACGTACCCATGTCCTCAACGTGGTTGATATTAATTTCCTTTTGTGGATTTAAACAGAACGAGTTCATTTTCGTGAATACGTGGGGAAAACTAGTTTATATAGGTACTATAATTGGAGAACCCATGGCAACATAGTTAGAGGAAGGACTACTGTATGAAAGATTCAAGTACATCATCATGCAGAACACGGGGTAGGCCACGTGATCGAGGCCAACTGGAACATTGTTAAAGAAAAGACCAAAACTTCATGGCGTGACTAGTTTGTATTGTCCTTTTCTATATCATGTGTCATGACAACATAGTGGGGAACACCGTTGAAGACACATTGAGTCAGGAGCGTTGGAACAACATCAAATTAAAGTATTGTACAGCGGTTAAAACGAAGTTCAAACAACATCCTTCACCAAGTTTTGAAAAGGGATGACTGTATATACGGAGTGTGGCTTGTAATGTCTCTTTATGTTCGAAACTTGACTTAGGAAGTGTGGACTGCCCTGGCACCTAATATTGTATACTTACATGAGATTTTGTTCGTTTGACACATTGCAAAATGGGTGAATTTTCGGTGAGTTTTTTATCCCCAAAGTATGTATAGTTTTGTAATTAGAGGACTAAATTCTTGGAATTGCCGCAGACTTCTCTAAAGGGCAAATCGATGCTCCCCAACTATTCTAGTTCACCATTTGAGTTGATTTTTTAGTTGTTCGTAACCATAGATCATCGTTTTAAATGCCATATATTGTCCCCAGATTATTTTACCATCTTTACTTGACATTTGCCAGCTCCAAAATGTACGACCAGATGTTATTTTTAACCCTCTATCGTTATTTATGCTCAGATAACTCTATAGTCTCACTAATACTTGTATTCTCTGTTTATCCGTTAGTCTATATACAATCATCAACGGTCACTGCAACCTTTGCTAGGCAATTAATGACTGAGATACCATCTACCCTTTTGACGTCTCCGTTCAAGCACCTTCTTGCCGTTACGGTCTCTCAACCGAGCCAAAAACCCAAACGACCGCTTTCTCTTGAGCGTCAGAGGTTGGTAGGTGTTACCTCTCAGCTTAAACCGAAGGAAAGACAAAATAGGGGAAACCGTAGGCACCGGTGCCGCCGGGTTAAACATAGGCGCGGCCATCCGGGCACCGAACTTGGCGGCGGAGTTGGTCAAGGAGTTTGTCAAACCAAACATGGTGTGAAAAATCTGTGCGGCTCGAGATCATGCAGTACTACGGGAAGGGACTACATATAACAAAAGACAAACCAGAACGAAAAACAGAATCATAAATGAAAACTACATTTGCTTACTTTTCAAGTTTATTTGCTTCCATCTCTGTCTTCATTTCATCATCTTTTTGAAGTCGCGCATCTCATCTCATCATGCTGGTTCGTCCCAAGAGATCTTTCCCTAGCTCCACCAATACCCCGACAAGTATTCATACCGGTGTATCTAAGCATCTTTCCAAAGAAGAAGCCGAGCTAGCAATTTCCCGGTTTATTAGCGTTTCCGAAGCCATTGTCGTTGGTGACAACCAAGATGTTACTCTGGGGTTTTCCACCAGTAGCTCAAACTCGGCCACTTTAAGTCAGTTGAGACGGATTCAACGGGATTTGCGGGGACTTCCTCCTATGACTGATGAACTCCCTCTTGGTATTAGAGGGCCCAAGCGTCCGGCGGATGAAACCGAACAACCGGTGAATAAGAAGATTAAGTTTGATGACGATGAGCTGCCACTGGTGGAAGCTGACCTGGAAACTGGTGATGAAAAGACCAATGTTGAAGAAGCAGAAGAGATGGAAGCTGCTGCTGAAGATGAAGCCGATGAAGAAGGTGAATTGGCTGAACAAGAAGAGGAAGAAGCATTCGAAAAGGAAGTGGAAGAAGAAGAAGAAGGGGAAGTGGCCAATCTTATCGACGATGAAGCCGAAGAAGAAGAAGAAGAAGAAAAAGAAGAAGAGGAAGAAGAAAAGTCTAAGAAGGAAAAGAAGGAAAAGAAGGAAAAGAAGGAAAAGAAGGAAAAGAAGGAAAAGAAGGATAAAAAGGACAAAAAGGAAAAGAAAGAAAAGAAAGACAAGAAGGAAAAGAAGTAACTGAAAAATAATTGCATATAGATTTAATGGGAAGTTCAAAGGATGAAAGTAAAGATGACTGTATATTGCAACCACTTCTCTTAAGATTTTGTCGTTTACTCATTTACATTTTCTGTATATCATTTCTTGCTCTGCTTAGATTTAAAAAATGTTCAGCTGGAGCTTAATTTCACCACCAGTAAAGGAGCGTTGGGAAGCAGTCCATTTTTCACCAGGCTTCAAGTTTACAAAGTCATGAACATGTCCCGGTTCAATACACAACATATCCTTGTACCCCAGCTTGGGTTCAAAGTCAGACATCCCCTCCAGTTTTTTGATCCAAGGATTCCACACAGTAATGTCAGGAAGATTCTTCCGGGCAACATTGTGCTGAACTTTACCAAGGAATACCACTTGTAACACCTTATCCTCAGGAACATCTTCGTAAATACGGTCAAACTCCTCGTGGAACGACACCACCGGCGCCTTTTCCAGGTAGGTTTCTTTTACCAATTGATCATAGCATTTTTGGTCGATCAAATTGGTCACCAACAGATCAGTAATATCGGGTACTTTGTAGTAGGTGTGGAACAACCAATTAAAGTCAAACGCTTCTTTGCCACTGTTCTCGACAAGGATTTCCGTGGTCAATGAATTGACATCAAGTGTCACCGTAAGGATAAGGGTAAAATCATACTTGCCATTTCCCCACAACTTATACAACTCTGGGTCAATGTTTTCCGGACCAAGCCCAAATTGCACTGCGACTGGCTCGGAAGTGGTTTGGCCCAAAAATTCCCAAGTAGAGTTCCGGGCAAACCCATGTTGAGGCAAGGGGAACGTAGGGTGATTCTCATTCTTTTCCTTGCCAAATTTGGGAAACACTAGCGGAATTCCCCCTCTAACGGGTTTCAGACCGTCGAGTTTAGCTGCCTGCGACAACCACAATTGCTCGCGACCCGCCAGCTCCCACGAGGTCACAGTAGCACCGTATTTAAGGATTTGAACCCGAGAGTCAGGGGACGACGGGTGCTGGAGGATAACCTTATCTTCTAACTCTTCAACAGGCATGGATAAACAACGGCTATTTCGGAAAAATAAAGGGAGGCGCGAACGGCAGTGACGAAACATTACCGAGTGGTCGCCTCGCATGCACCAACAATAGTGAAGCGATGGGAGGCGGGAGAAAATGGTTAAGAAAAGTCGATAATTACAATTGGTATAATCAGGTCGTACAGCGCCATTATCAGGTGGTTCCTATTGGTGCCAGTGTCTTAGCTACGCGCCAACCACTAGGGGCCACTTGCGTTACCATGTCCGGCATCTAACTGGGGACGTCATCAATTGACCAGATTTAATATAGATGTGAGTATGTTTACTTTCGTATATTCGTTTATGCGCCACCATGTTATCAATCATCAATTTTCCGATCCTGGACATATTTAAAACCGCTCTCAATCGCAGCGGTGATGTGATCGGCCTTGTAGGGAAGTATCCCCAACACAAACGCCACATCGTCCCACTTCTGTTTGGTGTCAACACTATTAAGCCGTACAAAGAGTTTTTCCGCCAATTGTCTCTGTTGCCGTTCCTTATCAATAAAGCCAACGAGGTAGCGCAAAATCTTCTTGAACGAATCCCGGTTCAATTGCGTGTCAGCACTCAACCCCGAAAACATGTCAATAAACCCGTTATAAATGGCGTTATCCTTGGTGGAGAGTTCAGCAAAGAAAAGCTTACACATGTCAGCAATGGTGGGATCGGAGTCCATAAGACACTTAGCCATGGAACTCAACTGCCCCTTGACCTTGACCTGGCCGGCTAAGATGAGGAAGGTCACAGTCATGAGACAAGTCCGCTGGACGGTTACATCCTCATCGTTAAGCCGCCGGTACAAAAAGTCAGTTCTTTCATCAACAATGTTGTTGAAACAAACAGCCATGTCCCCCAACCCCAAAACACAGTTGCACCGAATCAAGGGATCGTCACTTTTTTCCATAATCGTGATAAAGAGCCCCAAGTGTTCTTCACAAAACACCAGCAGCACACACATGAGTTTCGAGAGACACAAAGTGGCCGCCCTTTGAAGCTGTGAATGGTTGTAAAGATGGTTGTTACTGCAAATTTCCACCACCAATGGACCGAACCGACTAAGCAACGACGTTTCGCCGTACAAAAGTTCTCGTTCCTTGACGTGCGTGATTGCATCGGCAAAATCATCTTCAGACGTCCCCCCAATCATCTCAAGTTCTTGTTGCTGACTCACCTCTCCGGGCTGTTCGCTTTGAGACCGCGCCATATCCAAGTCATGCTTCTTTTTCTTGAACATGGCTTCCTGGGCTTCCAACAGCACCATAAGTTTGAGTGCAACATCCCCAACCACATACAACAATTGACCAAGCTCTAGTGGATTAGGCTGGTCTTTAAACACCGTCAAGGACTTCTCCTTGATGATTTCGGCACAAATAACGTCCGGGTCACGACACAACTTGAAAATTGCCGAGACTGCCTGTTCAGCGACGGAAAACCACTGAGGGTCGTCTTCCGCTTTGACAAGCACCCGCCGCAACCCTTGAATAATGTCTTGAACACGAGGGACCGTCTCAGAACCAAGCCGTTGAAGCGCCACACACGTATATTTACAAACAACATGGTCGTCACTAGCCAACCCCGCAATAAGCTCATTGACATGGGTGGCCACCACATTGCGCTCAACACTGGCAATCATGCCAAGAATAATTATCGCCCCCTGGCGAACCGACTCTCGTTGGCGCTCGCTGGCATAAATGGCCCAAAGTGTATCCACCACCATGATCGAAATGTGTTTAGCTTTATATAGCAACCCCAACAACTTTTCCAAACTGGCAAAATCCAGCGCCAGCGCCCCAAACGTAAGCTTAACCAAGTTCTTGGCCATATACTGTGCTTGCTGGGCCGGAGCCGTAGGCGGAGGGGACAAGTAAAGTTGACGATAGCAATCAATTAAATGGCCGACCACGGTGACTGCATTGACGCCTTCGTCAGCGCCTACCTTGGACCACACTAAATGTAGCATTCGCCGAATCCCATCCTCATTAGAGTCAATGCCATGGGCGTCGGCAAGAACGAGGAAATCCATCAGCTCGATGGTTTCTTGCTTCGACTTTGAAAACAAAAGCTTGGCCACCTTTTCTGTGCCCAAAATCGCCTCCTTTATAAAGGTGAGAGCGTCGTCACAGAGCTCAAGCGTAAGCCGAGCACGTACAATATCCTCGGTGGCAGGCTCTTCCACATCAACGTCAGCATCAGCATCGGGGTTGACATGTCCCCCCACCAGCTCGAATTGCTGCTTTGCCTGATCATACATTGCCATCCACGCGTCCAGTTTCAATTGCAGTCCCGGGAAGGGGTGGTTGGTTAGTAGCAGGTTCATCAACTTGATGGAATTGCGCCGCACCACCGTCAGCTTGTCATCTAACTGATTGACCGCCAATGCCATCCATCGTAATCGTCGTTTGGGCTGTTTGAGGTCCAGATCAGAAACTTTTGTGAGTGCTTGAATAGCTTTTGACCGCACCAAATAATGTACATCCATCACCCGTTGTTCTAGAAGCGTGAGCAAGCCATCGGTGGCAGGGGCAATATCTTCAACATCTGAAACCATATCCTTAACCACTAGCCCACACAGTTCCACCACCCCATTCCGCAAATACACATTGTTATTATCCAATAACTGACTGATGGCAGCCAATTGCCGCAGTACAAGTCGGGGGGCCGCCAGCGAAAGCCCCACCAACAACTCCAGGACCTGCTTGGGTCCATTGGTGTCAGCGGAATCAAAGTTGGCGTTGCCAAGCTCCAAAAGAACATCTTCCACCAACTTGGGAAAATCGTACTTGGTGGCAATCTCCACCATCAATTCCGCCAAATAGGGAGCCAAGTGGTTATAGTATTGAAGACACTGGCTAATCAGGTGCTGTATAATGGCATCGTGTTTGTGAATCAGCACCAGAAGCGCCAACACTTTGTATATAAGCAATCGCAACGGAGCGCGTTTCATCCGGTCGGCATCTTCCATGAGGTTCACCGTGGGCCGGGAGAACAATTCAACGTACTGGTCCCGTTCTGTCAGATTCACAAACACTCGGTCCAATTGGGTTATTTGCAACACCTGGATCATGGCGGCAAGCGAGTCTTCCACTTGGTGATTGTTTATCTTAATCGCGTGTTCGTCTGCCGCCAGCGCCTTCTTCCGCGTCTCTAGCCGGGGGAGCTCTTCCTTACCCAACCACTTGACCACCACATACTGCAAATAAGTGTACTTTTCCAAGAGACTTTTGAGATCGTCATCATCAAAATGTCCCTGAGCCACCGCTGCCGCCACCTGGGGGGCCACCTGCATAAGCCCCAGGGTGACTAAATAGACCACTTGTTTGCGGGCCAGTCGCGACACTGTGAGGAGGCCATGGACTAGTTCCACCATGGCTTCAAAAAGGTCACCATTGTAGTGAAGGGCATCAGGATTGATTAAAAGCAGGGTAGCCATCTCTACCTTGGCATCAGCATCGTCAACTTCGTACCTCCGCTCTATATCAAATTGATTTACACCTGTTGCTAGATTGAACTCCATGGATCAAAACACGCGTGGGATGGCGCGTCTTACTGTGCGAAAACATCACAGCAGCGAACATCACTAAACATGGCGTAGAGTAAACAAATAGACTTTGATAACAGTAAAAACCAGCTACCAATGGGAAAAAAAAACAGATGCAATTAATAGTAGCGGCGATTGATCCGTGATTATGGCGGTGCTAAAATGTTATTACGTGTAGGGAAACTCCAATAAGCTAGAATCACTGATATAACCATAATGGTCTTAACGGTTAGCACGCCTTAATCGCTCCCATCCGACCGCCTTGAGGTGATGGAATAACATATAAAATTACCTACTCCCATTATAGCTCCATGATCTTTCTTTGGCCATTCTTGGTTTTGGTATGGGCGGCTTCCGTTGTTTGGAAACCTTCAGAAGATGAGTTTTACCAACCACCACCAAACTTAGAATCAGAACCTGTGGGTTCTATTTTAAAGGTAAGAGTGACCCCACGGCCATTACGCTCCCTTTACTTCCGGGCCCAAGCAAATAACTCCTGGCAGTTTCTTGTCCGGTCAAATGATCACCTTGGACAACCAATAGCTTTTGTCACCACATTGATTGCACCATTTGAGCCTAATGAAAAGAAATTGGTATCCTACCAGATTGCCCAAGATTCTGCTTGTAGTGATTGTTCTCCATCTTATGCGTTATTGTTGGATGGGTCTCTAAATACAATCACCACACAATTTGAGATGGTGTTTATCCAAATGGCGCTTGATCGGGGCTACTACGTCGTTACTCCAGATTATCAAGGACCAGCTGGTCTTTTTACTGGGGGCACTCAAGCAGGACAAGCAACGTTGGACTCAATTCGGGCAGTACTCCAGTCACTGGAATTGACCGGGTTATCCAGCGATGCAAAAACCGTCATGTGGGGATATTCAGGCGGTTCGATAGCTACCGGGTGGGCATCTTCTCTCCATTCAATGTATGCACCCGAATTGGATATCGTTGGAGCGACTTTTGGTGGAACCGTGGCCAACCTTACTGTTGCCGTGGAACAGATCGATGGGGGGATGTTTTCAGGAATGGTGGCTGCTGGGATTATGGGGCTAGCGAAGGGGTATCCTTACGTAAATTCAGTCCTACAGTCTGTTTTGGATCCACGACTCTACGCTCGACTCCAGTATGCGGAAAACAACTGTCTACTCCCTACAATTCTTGAGTTTACTGGAACCCTGTTTTTTTTTGGCCAATCACCATGGTCAAGCCACGCCCACCAGGTATTTCAAGATCCTATTGTCAGACAGATTATAGCCAACAATACACTTGGAAACAACCGAGCTCTCCTTCCACACTTTCCTATAATGGTCTACCATGAATATTTTGACGGTATTATCCCCATGGTTGGACTGGAACACGTTTTCCAAACTTGGTGTGATAGCGGGGTCCTGGTGGAACTTAATATCGAATTGGCGGGCAATCACATTCTGGGACTCCTCACAAACGCGCCAATGGCGATTAGCTGGATTGACGATCGATTTGATAACGTCGTCATATCGGGATGTAAGCGTAACCAAAGATTCTCCAACTTGCTACATCCCGATGTGACGTCGGTTTGGGAAGTGGCGAAAATCATCGCAAGCATGCTTATTAACAAACTTCGCCATTACCCCACAGGGTGGGATGTTGCCGACGTTTAAATTAAAATTATACTTTATTCGTATGCTGTCATTATCATTAGTTTATCTACTGCTTCTTCATCAAACTCTGCTCAATCAAATCAATCAGCAGTTTTACGTCTGCCACCAGCATGTCACACGCAAGCAGAATCAACTTGCAATATTTCTGTAGCTTGTCGTCGCGGAAGTTTTCCTTGTTTGAATCGCCAAACATCGGCACCTCGACGTGTTTCTCCGCAAGTTCACTTGCCAATTGTTGCCGCTTTATAATCTCTTGTGTGAGTTCGATCGCGAGCTTCATCTCATCACCCCCAGCAGAGCCATCGTCAACGGCCAGCGAAATCTTATTCCAGTGGACAACCTCCAACAGGTGTTGGTACTCTGCCATTTTTTGTTTAAATTCCTCCACCTGGTGAAGTAGTTGGTAGCACAAGTCGTTTTGCACCCGGATCACTTCCTCTTGGAGAAGGCGCTCGTTTTTGAATTCCACCACCCCGTCATCCACGGCACTGGTGGCCATGATTTTATTAGCAGTTGCCACCAATTCGTCCATGCCAAGAAGTTTAAATATTTTTAACTGCGACAGGAGCATCACCTGACGGCGCAGCTGGAGACGCTTGATATATTCTAGAATCTCGTCATCCTTATTCAGCAACTCCTTATCGATGGTGTAAGCCAATTCGGTAAGATTTTCTGTGATGGTATTGGCTGTTTGGTTGTGCAAATTCATTGCCATTTTGGAAAAGTAGAGTTGGGAGTCAAACAGCTTAGCGTCCATCGCCAGCGCCACCTCGTCAGTTTCCAAAATTGCATTGTCAAGTCGTAGCACGTGGTTATGCGCCGCAAGATAGTTCTCCACCGTGTAGTCCATGTGGTTTTTCAATTTAAAGTCAATAATCTGGTGGTGGGACAAAAACGCTTTGATAAGCTTCTTTTTGAGAAAGCACGCTGCAATGTGAAGGGCGGTATTTGCATCATTATCTTGATGATTGATAAACAGCCCAAACGGTGGCAACTCGGAAAGCTTGGCTACCACCTCTTCAAGATAGTAGCGAGCAATACGCTCTCGGTTCAGCCGCAGTTCTTGGCACCCCACCTGGACAATGTGGTGAAGCACGGTCTTGTTTTGGTTGTCTGTAGTGTACCAGGTATTTTCTAACAATTCTAGAAGCTGGGGAAACGTCTTAAGCTGGAACGCATTGTTGTACTTAACCAAAAACATAAGAGCCGTTTCGCCATCGTTGTTTTTGGCAGTGATATCGAGGTGAGGGAACGTCTTGATCAAAAACTTGAGTTCAGCCAACAGCCCCATTGAAGACACCCAGTGAAATATGGTGTTCCCCTCGGTGTCTACAGCAGCATTTATCGGAACTTTGCCAATGGGCTGGGGCGGGTTGGCAATCACCGCCGGCACCACCAATTCCCCACCTTCCACATCCAACTTGCCATCATTGGCAAAAAACGATACCAAATCTTCGTGGTACCGCAAGAAGACTTCATCACTAATTGGGGGGGAAATACTAGGCGTCTTGATCGCCGTCAGCAGCGCATGCACCGCCTTGACAAACGAATTGCGCGGCAGGCCTGCCACCGGTTGTGCGGTCTGGCTATTGGGAACGTTATTGCCGTTGAGATCATCATCTACTTCTTCAAGGTCATCTCGCGTTAATCGGTGGAAATCGGCATCGGTATCTTGGCGGCTTGCAAACAGACTCACCTCAAAACTGCCAAACAGAGGAGGATGCTGGCGTCCGTGCAATGTGGGAACGGGTAGAATTGGAGCAGTATCTTGACGCTGGAGCACCGGGTGTGCCGGAGGTATTATCTGGTTCCCATTCGGTTTCAGCGGTCGCCCTCGCTTCTTTGGCTCATCGTTCTTGGCCGCCAGTCGCTTCTTGTTGGCAACATTAAGTGCACTGGCGTGATTATGTTTAGGAGCTGGCGGTGGCGTCACCGACTTGCCTTCGACATATTCAAAGTCAAAGATCGGTCGAAGGATTTCAAGCACGCCAAACTGGGCCGCTATCTCCCGGCCAAGGGCTAGAGGCACATAGGTCCCCTGGAACTTCCCGTACCCCCCTTGGACTTTCTCGTGCACCCCTGTCTGAACATCCTTTTCAAGTATTCTGGTTCGTTTCGCCTTAGGGAACTTGGCAATTTTGAGAATGTGGGTGGCATTGATCCAAGCATCCAGCTTGCGCCGCATGATTGGCCCCTCTGGAGTGACAAACTCAAATACTGGCACATTGGAGTATGTCGCCAGGTATATCTGGGTCGTCAGGGACATGATGTTGATAGCAACGCGCGCGAACGAAATGGGAGCGAGTGACAAAAAGACGAGCGACCTTGTTGATAAGTGGGGGAATGGAGAGCGTTTGTTAGGGAATTGACTAGAGTTATGGGCTTCTGTGAAGAATCTGGCGAGTGGCCATTATCAGGTTGTGATTTTTCTTTGTTACAGGGGGGTTAGGGTTAAGGGATATAAGGTTTAAAGGAGGAAGGGGGCGGTGGAGGAGGGGTGCAAAGGGGATTTAGGGGTATTAGAACGGCAATTCAGTCATGTGTGTGTTATAATCTTTTTTTATTTATACTGCTTTGGTATTTAATTCTGATTGTTTATAAAGTCATTTCATCTCACAAAATTGTAGCCGCTTTGCATAAAAACATCCCTGCATCTCTAAGGTTGCGAGCGTTGGCGTTCCACCGATTGTCCGATTGTTTCCTGAACAAATGGGATTGTTATCGATTTTGTTACGTTCCTCAAACAGAAATCTGTATAGGGATTGGTAGTCTGCCTTCCGCTTTACATGAACTGGAAAACCAATAGTGGCACATCATTCGGAGTCATCCGCCACATGGTCAAGCAGTCTCTCCATACTCTTGATGACATTAGCTTTTCATAAAATCATTAATATCAGACTCCAAGGTGGTTGTTATCACCACTCTCCCTGCATCAATCTCTTCATCACTATCCAACAAGTCGTCCGTGTCTACTGGTCCAGCTACTGTCACCACTTGGGCCACCGCCTGCTTTAATCTTCTCAACGTTTCCAACTTTCTGATTCCAGTAACTAACCCCAGTTGGGAGTTGTGTAACAGTCGCCGAATCCGTCGATAGCGTACCTCACCATCGGTGTCCAACCCCATAGACACCGGTAATCGGCTAATAGTTGACTTCATCTCATCAAATGCCTCTTCTGCTACACTACCTACCGGCACTACCTTGGTAGGCATGTCCACTGGGTCCAACAACACATTGGCTGAAGTCATTTCCTCGACGAGATCAATCATTTGCTGGTGGCGGATCTTCATCAATTCATCAACTACCTCCTCTATAAATTGGTTGCGGTACTTTTGATCATAGTATCGATCGATGTGGGTATTTAGCCGTCCTAAAATCTTCAGCATCTGGGACCGGGTAAAGCCAAAGTTATCGAGTTCACGGGTACTGACAATAGGCTGTTTGAGAACATCAATCTCATCTTCAATAAACTGTCGGCACTCAAGACGGGTCATTATTGATAGGGTTGGTAGCGTGAGGTGACGCGGTTGAGATGTGTGTTCCGTTATGAGTGGTGAGGGTAGTAAGGGCAAACAAAAAAATTAAACTTATTAGAGAGAACCGAAATATGCAACGTGAGCACGTTATTAACGTGACATGTTTGAATTTATAATCTCATTTTAGATCGAACAACGGTGAGGAAATGGCGACCCTGTTAAGGGTAGGCTCAATACGTTGTCAGTAGTAATAAAACTAATGTTGGCGTACATAAAATAGTTATATGGTATAATTATATTATATTAATCAATTATGAATGTCTTCTTTCGTGCACGACTTTCTCTATCTTGCATCAAACCTGGCGTCAAACGTGGTCGATACATTCTTTACATGGTTCAACACAACCTGGCCTTAAACTTGGCCGATACTTTCTTTATATTGGTCAATGATCTTCTTCTTCTCAGCTTGGGCCCTCTTGCCCATCACCCTACCAAAAATAGGGAGGACAACAACCAAAGCTACATTTGCCAAAACCACCCAAATGACAAGAATCCCGTAGGAACGACCCAACAATGCGGGCGAGGTATCGAAAAGAATCACCTTGGTGATCTCGTAGGCATTATGGATAGGCATAGCATACCCATATCGGTAATAGTTGGCGGTCAAAGTCATGGGGGTATAACTTGGGGACACGTTGGAAATAACCCAGGCAATCAACCAGAATCCAAGCAATGGTGGCCAGATCATGAGAAGTAAATGCGCAGCAACTTCATTGGTAGCCCCCACTGAAATCATCGTCATGAAGTTTGTCATCCAGTAAACAACAAACCCGGCCTTACCATATGTTCTAGTAAAGCTTACCTGGAAGGCAAGAGTAACAAGGGAGTAACACAACAGCAACCAAAAGTAACAGACATTGGATAATACAAGACGATAAATCAAATATTGACGCATCTTAATTTTCGTAGAGGCCACTTCCATGTTCAAATCACCGAAAAAGTTAAATTGGAAAAAGGTAATAATAACCATGTAAATTAACCCCACTTGCAACGGTGCTACTACCACAGGCAGTCCCAATGGCGCCATGTCAACTTTATTAATCAAGAGCGGGGCGGAAACCACTGTAAGGTTGACGGGATCGGGTAATTGCAGACGAATCAGGTCGATCATTTGAGGCTGTAGCAGTAAAAGTTTTTCTTCCACTTTATTAAGCGCCCCGGTGACGTAGTTGGGGACGGTTTGCATATCTCTGCCAGATTCGTAAAAGGCGTCAATTAAAGGAGTGGGTAACAGGCCGTTATTAATGCAGTTGACCCATTGTTTAGTGGCATCAGTGGCAAGATAAACACCACCCCAGTACTTTTGCCGATGAACTAAATCCTTAATAGCTTCTTCGCCGGTAAATTTAGAAACTTCGGTGATATTATTGTTGAACACATGCCATTTGCCAAGTTGTGGCATTGAACGGACAACATCCAATATGGTACTTCCAATAACTCCATCATCATCAACATAGATCGCATACTTCATGTACTTTTGATGGTTATCCTTATTGAACATCGACCCCCAGTAAAGTGAGAAAATGGCCAACATAAACCCCCCCATAACCAAAAACACAAGAATCGCTTGCATCCAGATTCGTTTCCGCATGCTACCCAATTGTGGATGGAAAAAGGATAACGAAGTTTGTACCCGTTGTAGCACACTTTCGGCGGTCACCGCCTTACGGAGAGGGGGCTGTTCATTATCATCATCATTATTTTGAATTTCATCTTTATTACGGAGGGCTCCTTCACCTGTAAACTGTTTCACCTCAGAATTAACTGATTGTGTCGTAGATGACATTAGTTAAATTGAAGACAACGGATCTAGTATATAAAGTTATTGGATGCCCGAATCGTTGCAGCACTGACGCCTAATTGGGAAACTGCCGACGCAGGCAAATGCGTTTTGATGACACATGGGACTCGGATGTTACCTCGATCCGGCAATAAAAAGAAATTTATATGTAGCTTTCAGAAGGGGTATCCTTCCCGATAGCTAAAAAGAAATAGCGCCGGCTCGAGGTCCTGAAAATCAGATAAAGAGAAAACGGGAGCAAAAACGTTATTGAACATTAGACCGATATCTTGGTTCGTCGTAGAAACTGGTAAAGAAATCATAATGGTTATGAGAGAATGGTGAGAAAAGATTTTCCACTCCTCCTGCACCATCGGAATAGTCGCATGGCTTCCGGTTGTGCGGCTGGTAGCATAGCATACCTTGCCGACTGTGCATTGGCGATAATGTTTCAGCTGAAAGACTCCGGCACCGGAACGATCCGTTATTCGCTCATTTCTATCTGTGATTGCTCACTTCTATCTGTGAAACATTGCTATAATGCCATAGTATATAAACAAACCAATATATTATATTTTTGAGTCACCATATAACCAAGATATTTTTCCTAATCAAAGTTCCAGAATGTCTATCACAGCCCAAAATTTCTTCTCACATGACCAAATATAAATAGAAGGTCAATTGCTTCCCGAAAATTCGGTCCCGTGCGACGCGAAATGATGACACGCTCCCCGCTTGTATGGTGTATTTTGTGTCACGAATCCCGTCTATTTCGGACCCCACTTAGCCAACAGCTCTGTTATCCGAATTGAGTCCGAAAAATCACATTCATTCATTTCAATTGAATGCAATTTCTTTCACACTGTCCGCTGGTTCCTCTTTCTCTATCTTCTCTATTATCGATCCCTATTGGGTAACCATGCTCATTTTAATCAATTTTTCTTGGTGTCGCATTATCACGCATGGGCTTGGACTACGATCCATTTAATCCCCAAGTCCAGACCAGCACAGTGCTCCAAGCAACTGTGGCAGGTGTGCTTGGGCTCTTTGCATTTTTATTATTCTGTATCCTCCGGCTACGACATCCCAAGATATATGTTGCCAACTTTAACCAGGTGAACAAACAAGTGCGCGAACGGCGCAACTTGCCCCCACTACTGGCCACGCTCTTTGGGTGGATTCCTACGTTATTTCGAATTCTGGAAGACGATGTGCTTGTCACCGCAGGGCTCGATGCGGTGGTATTTTTGTCCTTCTTCAGATTCGCCATCAAGACTATCGCCTGTTGTCTTGTCTTGGCATACACGGTAATTCTCCCAATCAGATACCATTTCACCGGTCGCTTTGATGATGAAAAGCCCCGTGATGACCACGATGATCCGGAAACCAGCTACCAGCGTCTCCAGTGGTTATATACTGTGTTTACCTATGTTATTACCTGGTTGGTTATCCATATGTTATTCCGACTGACGCTGCGGATAATTGATCTTCGCCAATGTTATCTTAGTACACAGGACCTGGTCACCGACCGTACTGTGAAAATCCAAGGTATTCCGCCCATTCTTCGAGAGGAGAAACACCTTGTCAAGAAAATCGACCAGTTTGGTATCGGTAAAGTAGAGTCTATCCTTATTGTGCGGGAGTGGAATGATTTAAATGAATTGTTTCGTCTTCGCCGCCGTATTCTAAGTCGCGCGGAACAGTACTGGATCAAGTACCTCAACTCTTGCGGAATTCGTACCAAGACTGACCTTTTACATGCAAATTTGGATGCTGAACAGGGGGAAACGGTGGTTATGTCGTATCGTGATTTGGAACTGTCTTCTGTGCATTCTTCCCTGCGCCAGCTGCTGATATTGGAACAAATCACCGAATTGTCGGAACCACGCGAATTTTCAAAACGACCAATGGTCAAACAAGGGATGTTTGGAGGAAAGGTCGACGCGATAAACCTCAGCCTCGAACAATTGCGAACTGTGGATAATGAAATCAAAAAGGCACGACAGGTCCACTACCCCGCATCTCTGACGGCATTTGTCACCATGGATACGGTGGCGCTGGCACAGCTTCTTGCTCAAGCAGTGGTAGATCCCAAAGCGAATCATTTCATCACCCTGTTGGCGCCAGCACCACACGACATTCTTTGGAACAATCTTTGTATGACGCGAAAGGAAAAAAATATCCGACGGTTGGTGGTGATGTTGGTGGGGGGATTTGTCCTGATGGTGATGCTGTATCTTGTGGTGTATCTAACCAAGTTTTTGAAATTGAGTCTGATTGAAAAAGTGTCCCCCACGCTTGCCGAATTCCTTAAGGCGCATCCATGGGCAGAGACGATGATTACGCGTATCTTACCCCCCTATGTGTTTACGATATTTAATGTGGCGCTCCCGTATTTTTTCCTATGGATTACCGAAATCCAGGGGTACGCGTCGCACGGAGACGAGGAGTTGTCGGCAGTGTCGAAAATCTTTTTCTACAACTTTGTCAACTTGTTTTTAATCTTTACGTTATTCGGTACCGTCAACCTAACCGACACCGGGCTTATTGCCAAGACGCTTGCGGAAAAGCTTCAAGAACTCCTGGTGTTTTATATCCATTTAGTAATATTGCTTGGAGTGGCGGTGTTTCCTTTCAAATTGTTATTGGTTGGGAATTTGTTGCAATATTCGTTCGGGTGGTTAGTTCGATGCAAGACCCCGCGGGACTATCTTGAAATGTATTATCCCC
Organism: Diutina scorzettiae; assembly: GCA_030563345.1. Lineage (NCBI taxonomy): Eukaryota > Fungi > Ascomycota > Pichiomycetes > Serinales > Debaryomycetaceae > Diutina > Diutina scorzettiae. Next base: position 53,129 of record JAKUCB010000029.1, read on the forward strand.
CGACGTTTAATTTTGGTCTCCAGCTCCCCACCGCCATTTTGGTGTTTATTATCACCATTTTGTACCTGATTATGAACCTGAAGATTTTGACCGCCGGTCTCATCTACTTTGTAATGGGATATTACGTGTTCAAGTACCAATTACTTTATGCGTGTGTTCACCCCACTCATTCCACCGCCAAGGTGTGGCCAATGATCTTTCGTCGAATCATTGCTGGGTTACTATTGTTCCAGTTGACAATGGCAGGGATGTTGGGTCTACGCCAGGCGTACTTGGGCGCCACCATAATGGCCCCTCTTCCTATATACACCATCTATTCGGTGTATTTGTTCGAAAGAACCCATGTTCCACTTCAAGAATACATTGCCTTGCGAGCTTTGGATGAAGAGGTGGCAGTTGGCAGGCAACAAACTGTAGAAGAAGTACGGGAACTGCATGACAAGTATGAGTATCCAAACTTGGTGGTTCCATTGGATGGACCGATGATTGCCGTGGATAATAACGAGCAATTGGTAGTGCAAACAGACGGTCAATTTGTGAAAAAGTCAAGGCACTGAATCGCAACCGCTCCCTTGGCAATTATATATTAATGAAGTTATGAACCATATTTAATCCTATTGAATTATGTAAATTTTGATATTTGATATTTTACGCCTACTCACTCACACTCGTAGATCGCGTAAGCCCAATGCCACCATTGACACCATCCGACCAACTAATTGTGGACCTCCTACAATTGGCAGATGAATATTCCCGGATACAATTGGCAGCAAGACAATGCTGGGTAGAGGGATATTCGAGCCTCGCCCGTGCCAATTTTGCCCATCACACGAAGCGGTATGGTCTGGCATCATACGACCTCCGTGAGCACAAGGCGACGATGATCGTTAGTGAAGCAGTCATCAAACCACATCCAAAGGAATCGGATGGTATCCGTAATCGGACAAAATCAGAGTCAGTGGAACAAAAAGGCCTAATCCCAGATGCCAGTCTTCGACAATTTGGTGTATTGGTTCCAGATGATCTTAGACGTGCCCAAGACCAATTTAAGTTGGCAGTGACGAAGACGATAATGGCAAGTAAACTATCATCCCAGATTAATGAAATTTTACGAAAATTGGCACAGGAATAACGCGGTTACAAATCATATTAGATGTATTTTTATGACTGGTTTCATGTGGGTGATAGGACGAATGCAAGTGGCTCCAAAAGCTAAGTGGGGAATAGTGGCGTAGTTTAGCTAGAACTATGTACATCAAGCCAAAGAGTGATTATTAATAATATTGCTATTGTGATTGCTTAGTTTGGAGTCGACGATGGCGTATTATGTTCAGTTAGAGCACAAGTTCATTTTACGTAATGGATCTATGTTTTCGCTTCTCAGCTTTTAGCACATTGGTGGCGTTGTCATACATCGTGTACTATTAGATTCTATGCATTCGAGGTTTAATTTTATCTTCTGAAACGGCCTATTATTGCACCAATAAATAGCTCAAGTTATAATTGAAATGAATCACCAATCCGGTCTCACACTAGCTCTTCTTGGTCGATGCTTTTAACTCCTCTTCAGTAGGAAATAGAGGCATTTTATCGCCTCCGCCACCCATGCCCAATTGCGCTCGTAATTGATCCAACTTATCGGTTAATTCTTCTTCGGTCTCGGGTCTTTTTGCCAAGTCGGTTTTCGGTTTCTTCTTGTTCTTTTTATCCTGCTTTTCCGTACGTTTCCGTTCCACCGCTGCTGCCCGTTCAAGCTTCTCTATATACTTCGCCGTTTCTTCAAATAATTTGGTCTGCAATTCCGTATCCGAGTATTCCTTCCGTCTTTCTGTCTGAATTTTACACTCCTGGATGGTGACACCACCTCCAATTTTCCGGATAATCGGAGACCAAAGGGCAAACAAAAACAGCTGGGCACCTTCGGACGCCAGCTTAAAAAAGAACCACCAGATGGGATAGAGGATAAGGTACAACAACAACCCCCAGATCGTCCCCATACTGATGAACCGCCGCGTCAGCCCACTCCGCATAATCCCGGGATTTACAAGGTCCACCCGCACATTACACGGTGTCTGATCTTTTCTTTCGTAGCCAATTAATTGACGTTGGAATTCTTGGGCAAATAATCCGAGATAAAGCTTGGATGTCCCAAATACCATCCATGGCTGGTGCTTGGGGTAGGGTCTACCTTCAAACCATAAATCATCAACGTCAACTGACCCCATTGCTTGGGAAGCACAGGTGGCAAGCATCACCCGGACATCTCTGTCAGGTGGCTGGACGCGAAGCGAGGGGGCAAGTAATGTGAGCAAATGGTAGTGACCCAAGTAGTTGACGGCAATTTGTCGCTCAACGCCATTTGCCAGCCCCTGGCGATCCTTACCGTAAGGAAGGCACTCCCCGGCACAGCACACCACCCCATCTAATCTCCGAGGCGGTTGATTGTCCAACCATTTCGTGGCAAACAACCGTACCGAATGTAAATCAGCCAAATCACACTCCTCTGCATATATCATAAAGTTGTTGGACCGCAGCCGTAAGTCTTCAATAAAATCAACCGTGAACTGATCCGTCAACAGTCGAACAAGAAAGATGATTTGAGCGCCCTTTACCGCCAATTCATAGGCAACCTGGGCACCTACTCCCAGCGTTCCCCCGGTTATAATGTACACCTTGCCATTGATATCTCTTTCTGAACTATTGGGGGTACCACCAAAGTACCACTTGGCAGCTAAGGCAAGGGCAAGAGGCGGCCCATATGTTTTAATCTGTTGCCAACCGGCGGTATTTTCGGGCCCGTCGAATATGAGGGACAGGATATAGTCGATGGGCATATGATCAAACGAGCAAGTGAGGGCAGGCAGGTAAAATGAAAAGTGAGAATACAACTCTGGTAGAAAGGATTGATGGTGAAGGAAGGTGGTGGTTTAAATGATCATAAGTAGACAAACTGGTGGCATATAGAGGGATATTAACAATAATGAATTAGTAGAGCTTTAGGTACGGTCTGCGCCAAGTTTGCCACCACGCCCCTGATGAAAAATGGCGAAAAGTGGGTGAAACATAGACTGGAAAGAAAAGTAAGATAAAACTTTTAATGGGTACATTGGGCGCTGATCACCATCACTTGGAATAAATATCTTTGTAGCTTGTGAACAAGTATTTTACTAAACTCACGGAACCCACGGAGCCATATAAAATAGTGATGCGGTTGTGCTTGACATCGTGGATAAAGTTGGCTTGGATGATTAATTAACGGCTATTAAATGGACATTGACAACCTGTCCGCTATTGTTTACTGATGATTCAATAACTGCTTGAATTCTACCACCAAATAATAGAATTCGCAGTTATGGCCATCGGTTGTTATTCAACGCATGGGCTTACTTACTCAATTGTTATCAATAGCATCCCTTGATCAATAAAAATAACAAACCATCCATTCATTCAATATCCTAAACTAATCTCAAATCTTGTAGAAAGATTGTTCGGTACCTTCCATATTCTTAGGCAATCTCACCGCCACCCCAATAGGGTTAATGACAACATTTTCCAAATCCCAGATCCCTTCTCTAGCGTAAATGTCCTTCTTCAAGAAATCAATGATGTCCTTTCTGTCTTCAGCAATAAGATGGAATGCAGACCCCGCAAACTTGGTGCGGGCGTCGTCTTGGTAAATGGCCCCAGCCAGCTTGACAATGCCACTATTTACAGCAGCGGGAATGTCAGCAACGTGTTGGGGTCTCACTTTGGATCTGTCAGCACCGGGCTTGTCGTAGACGATAACGTTGTATTCTTGGGCCATTCTTCTTACCGTTGAAGAGAGGAATCGAATTTTTGTGAGCGACATAATCAGACGAATAAAGATCGAGCGCGAGTATTGGTGGATTTGTGTGGGGTAGAAGTGGGGTACAGGTTGTTTGGAGGTTGTGTATTACACTTTTAACAACAATATCTACGTTCTATATCTGAGTTGACAGCAATCCAGGAATGTTAGCATAGGAGTTATCATTGTGCAGGAATTTTCCCCAGATATCCTATTTATTCGGATTTGAACTTCCATGGTTTCCATTAAGGGATCGTTAATGATTTTTGAGGGATAACTTTAACTTTACAGCTATTCATCCTTCTCCTTTGGTGGCATGATGGCACCCTGCTTGAATATAATAGATAAGAAAACAAAAGTATCATCCAATCGTCCAGCGGTATCATGAACATATTACGTCACCTCACCTTCATGGTCTTCCAACACCCTCGGTGACTACAAAACGGCGCGCCCCTCATTTACCCCACTTCACCACTGAGATGAATAATCGTGTTAACTAGCACACATTCAAATTTCAATAAATATCAAATCAAACAAATTAAACCTTCCTCTTCTCCTCATTTTCAATTTACTCTTCTTCAAATTACACTCCCCAATACAACCCCTCCCAAGTCAGTAGCTTGCATTGTCGCGTCGCACGTGACGTTCATTTTTCATCAGCTATTCCCCACAAATTCCTACAACCATCCTCCACTCATGGACGGCCACAAGGCAAAAATCAAAAACTCGCAGTTGCGAGGCAACTTGGTGAATCTCCCTCTGCTGGTGTGTAACCTCTTGTTTCTGGCTAACATCGTTCTGCAAAATGTGATCGTCGAAATCTATTCATCCAAGAGTGCTAAACGATACCTTGGTTGGAGTGGGATGCCCTCGGCAACAATCACCCAAGTTGAGATCGATCCCCAAGTGACTTCACAATTGGGTTTTACTGAAGGCGAAGATGTCACTATTAATATCAAGTTGGGCACTCCAGAAGCGTCCAATATCGCTCTTGAACCACTCACGTCTCTGGATTGGGAATTGATCGAGTTGCATGCTCAGACTATTGAGGATAATTTGTTGAGTCAAGCCCGGTGCGTATGTGTGGGCCAGACGCTTGTCGTCTACCCGTCACTGACGTCTTCGGCCAAGTTAATGGTTACTGATATCGGTGGTGGTAGTTTTGCTAAAATTAGTCCTCATGCTGAAATTGCCATTGCCCCCAAAGTCCGGGAAAAGAAGCAGCCGACCAAAGAAGAGAAAAAGGTGAAAAAGGAAGAAATTTCCCTGGTGGTGGTGGTGCGGAGAGGGGTATCTCTCCCCCACAAGTTGATTGCCGAAGACGTCGACGATTTCGCCGTGTTTACTGATGTGGTTACTCTTGGTGAACAGTTTTCTCTGTTTGTTACTGTGTCGGTGGTGGCTGGCCCCAACGACAAACACCTGACCCGCGCCCCCAAAGACGAGGTGTCTATAAAGGAAAACCGCCGTCTCGTGGCGAGGTTGGTTAATATCCCCGGTCAACAACAAATTGGGGTTTCCAAACGGCTTGCTGATGCCCTTGGGGTGGAATTTGAGGTGGGTTACCCGGTGGCGATTCGCCCGGCACCAAAGCCTCTGACTAAACGCCCAACCACTCTTGTGGTATACCCTTACCAAACGCAGACGAAAAAAGCTCTGGCAGTCAATGCATCCAAAGACAGGGAAGCAAAACAAAAAACCGCCAAGTCGGTGCTGGAATATTTTGATGAAATCCTGTTATCCGGAATGGCAGTTTCCAATTGCTTTAAGTCGGGTCCTATTCCGGGGCTTCCTCGTGGCGGGTTGGTGCAATTCAAAAAGAATGACGACTTGCAAATGTGGTTGCGGCCGTTACTGGCAGAAAAACAGAAGTCGTTCAAAATTGAAATTGGGGATGACTTGATTCGTCCTCAAAGTTTTATCACGGAAACGGTTCCAGAATCCCCCTGGCTCAATTCTGAAGTGGTTTCTTCTGGAATTGGCCTTGCCACTACCGTTGAGGATCTTGTAGAAACCATCGCCAACCTGTCCAATTGTGGCGTCTTGGTATATGGCAAATCGGGTGCAGGCAAGACTCTTCTCCTTAACATGGTGGCACATGAGATGGGCGCTAACCATGGCTATTTCATCAAGTGGGTGTCTTGCGAGTCGATGATGAACGATAATAATCAAACGGCCAAGAACACTATGTATAAGTGGTTCCAAACCTGTCTGTGGCACAAGCCTGCCCTTTTGGTATTGGATAACTTGGACAAGTTGTTGGCGGCAGAACAAGAACAGGGCGACAATTCCAAACTGATCCAATTGGCAGAGTGCTTGGTCTCGCAGCTTGAAAAAATCCAGGGCCAACGGAACCTGAATGTTTCTGTGTTGGTGCTGGCCCAAGCCAAGGAACTGCTTAATAAGCTCTTGTTCCAAGCCCATGTTCTAGAACATTTTAAGCAATTGAGTCCTCCCGATAAACATATGCGGGCGGATATTTTGGAAAGCTATTTGACTACCCAACTCAAATGTGGCGTGGACTTTGATATCATGGATATGGTCACTGAAACAGAAGGGTACTTGCCAAATGATCTCAAGATTTTATCTGATCGGTTATATCAAGAAGCCCTTTATCTGGCAGGAACCGCTGCCGGTATTGTCGCGACAAAGGCTGACTTGGATAAGTGTCTTGCAGGATATATTCCCTCTAACTTGAGGGGGGTCAAGCTTCAAAAGCTGGGCACTAACTGGAGTGATATCGGGGGGTTGACTGAAGCCAAGAATGTTTTGTTGGAAACCTTAGAATGGCCGACCAAGTACGCACCCATTTTTTCGCTGTGCCCACTTAGATTACGGCTGGGTATTTTACTTTATGGTTACCCTGGTTGCGGTAAGACGTTATTGGCGCTGGCGGTTGCCGGTCAATGTGGGCTTAATTTCATTTCCATCAAGGGTCCGGAAATTTTGAACAAGTATATTGGGGCATCAGAAGCTCTGGTCCGGGAATTGTTTGAACGAGCCCAAGCCGCCAAGCCGTGTATTTTGTTTTTTGATGAATTTGATTCCATTGCCCCAAAGCGGGGTCATGACCTGACTGGGGTTACTGACCGGGTGGTCAATCAGATGTTGACGCAAATGGACGGAGCTGAAGGGTTGGACGGGGTATACGTGCTTGCTGCAACCTCCCGTCCCGACTTGATTGATTCAGCTCTTTTACGGCCCGGGAGATTGGACAAATCCGTCATTTGTGATATGCCCAATTTCGATGACCGGTTGGATATCTTACGAACCATCACGGGTTCCATGGATTTGGCTGATGATGTTAATCTTGAAGAAATAGCTAAAGGTACCGACGGGTTTTCGGGGGCCGACATGCAAGGGTTGGGTTATAATGCCTACCTTAAGGCTGTTCACGTCAAGTTGGCAGCCACTGAGGCCAAGGCAGCATCACTGAAGCCTCAAGACGGAGATGATAATTATGAATTTTTTCAAGTCAATCGGGAAGCAGATGCTGCGACGAAGATGAGACCCAGTGACCGGGTTAAGCTCCAAGGACAAATCCAACAAATTTTTGCCGAAGACAAGGTGACAGATGAAGATGTATCGAAGGACAGTGATGACGACAAGGTGGTGATTACTCATGAAAACTTCGTCGAGCTGTTACTGGAGACCAAGCCTTCAATCTCCGTCCTGGAAAGAAAAAAGCTCGTCGGTATTTACAACAAGTTTGTCCAAGGAAGAGATGGGAACATGCCTGATGGGAGTGCCAGTAATGAGATTGGCGGACGGACGCTGTTGATGTAAAAAAAAAGTAAGTGTATAGGATAAAAAACCCTCACAGATTATTTAAGTACAGCATTTGTAAATTTTCAATATTTGCTTACGTTACTCTTTATGTCATCGGCTCCCACAGTTATCGAAGATGATTGATGAGCCGCACGCAAATGTCCCTTGACCGCCAACGAGATGCCCTCGAAGAAAGAGACACGATCGAATTTCAAATTGCGACTAGAATAAGTCGAAATCCCAATCTTGTGGGAAAGCCCACTTCTCGAAAACGGCCTCATAAAGAAGAGATGATACAAAAGTTGGAAATGTCAGTAATGGCATCAAAGTTGGCTACCTGTAGCCAGCAATACCTCCGCATAGATCCAAAGGATGTAGCCGAAGAAATTGAGCAGCTTAAGGATCCCACCATGAACCTTGAGCAGTTTTCAGCCATCATTGATGCCACCAAGGCTCAGCATGTGGGGATTGAGTTTACCCACGATTTAAGTGGGGAATACGCCATGTACCTGGGTACTGGTAATGTCACTTACAAGGGCGAACAGGCAAGAGTGAAGAGGAAGGATATTTTGGCAAAGATGACTGTCGGGGCCGTTGATGTTGACATGACATTTTCAGTAAACGAAAAATGGGGTGCCTCCTTCGATTTACGGGATTTACATCGCCAATATGGGAATTCCTTGCTGTATTATGAATATTTGCTGTCTTTCCCTAAAGATCCACGCCATTTGACCGCCCTCAGAGAATATTTGCTCCTGTTTTGGCGAAAGAGCCAGCCGTTGGTGAATTGTGACGAGGAATTGACTAAGCTTCTGGCTCCACAGTCCAAAGATAACCAAACATGGTGTGACGCTTGTCAAAAATGGTTCAAGCTGACAACTTACACCTGCCACTTGGAGGGGAAGAAGCATAAAAAGGCAGCCATGGCATCGTCGTCATCGTCAGGACCTGTTTTGGATGACGATCTGATAATCCTGTGGTTATTAAGCAACCCCTTACTGCTGGTTTACGAAGCTACCAAATTGGCAGCGCTGCGAGTTGCCACTGATCGGGAACAGATGCTAGAAATGGTCCTTTTGACAGGGAACGAATCTGATTACACCGATCTTGAACAAAGTGATAAATCTGAAGCCAGTGATGACGACGGAGATCTTTTCCAAAATCTTCCCTTGGGCCCCAATGGGAAACCCATGCCTCATTGGCTCTATAAGCTTCAAGGGTTACATAAACGGTACTCATGCGAAATCTGCGGCGGTGCTGCCTATCAGGGCAGAATGACATTTGAACGTCACTTTGGTCAAGCAAAACATAACTATGGCCTCAAGTGTTTAGGTGTTAGTGAGGAGCAGATGGATTTATTCACTGGCATCATTCTGATTAAAGAAGCGCAACAATTGGCGGCGACTCTTAAAGAAAAGCCAAAAGATCAAGGAAGGGAAATTGAGATGGAAGATGACGAGGGTAATGTGTTGACAAAATCGGAGTATGATGAACTTAAACAACAGGGGTTAATTTAGAAATGATATAGATACAAAAGAGAACGGCTTAGCTTCACTTGTGATTCTAGTATCACATATTCTTAAACCGTTATTACAAAAGAATGACCAATTTCTAGCAGCCGCTCGTTTTCCCGGTTGTATTTCCTAATACAGTAATTGTCTATAACCAGATGAAATTGTTTAAAATATTATGTCGTGCTTACGTAAAAACTTTTATAATCTTTGTTTATTACCTTCAAGGTGACTGTGAACTAAAAATCAATCTAAAATCAAACTAACGTAATGGGAAATTTATGGTATCATTGCTTGTGGTATGTTTGAGGGTTTCAACCTTCTACAGCAAGAAGATGGAGGAGAAGTTGAACAACAACAGCACCACGAATGAGAAAACAATCGAACGGTAAGTACTATTGCCAAGGATGGTGGTGATAACGTTGGACAAGATTCCAGAACCAGAAACAGCAGAAAGCAATTTCAGTAAAGTCAAAGCACCTTCGTTAACAGCTTCAGTGACGGTGTCAGCAGCAAACGCTTGCATCTTAGGGTCAGAGAAGACGTTGTGGACAACGGAAACACCCAAACCAGACTTTTGCAACGACACACAAATGTCTTCCATCGAGCCGGCCAAGTTGATGGCGTTAAGCAAGCCGGTGAACAAAGTCTTTTCAGCATTGTTCAAAATGCCCATCAATCCACCAACAACACCACCGATGACATTACCAACACCATTGATAACGCCGCCAACAAGGTCACCGACGCCACCAAGAAGACCACCAAGAAGACCAGCAGCAGCAAGAGTGACAGGTCCGCTAGAAGCAGCGGCGGTGTTGTTACCGGAAGCAGCCACGCCACCGGAGAAAATATCGGTGTTGCCGTTCAACTTTTGGAACATCTGAAGGGCGTCCGCAGCAGCCAGATCCCCAGAAGGAATGGCATTAGCGTCGAAAGTGGCAATGGCGGCGTTAGGGTCAACCGAAGCCTTGTTTGCCAATTCAGCAGCAGAAGCGGCGGCGGCGGCGGTATTGGGAGTGACCACAGAAATACCGGAAGTGACACCACTATCATCACGAACAGCAGTAGCAGTAATCTGAGACAGGCCAAGACCCACAGTACCAGTAGCCTTAACGGTGGCAGATGTTTGTGCAGCCGAAGAAGCTTGCTTAGCACTAGTAGTTGTAGTGGCCTGGTTGCCTTGAGCGGAGGTAGTAGCTTGGGTCAGACCCAGCAGCAGACCACCAAGGCCAAAAATGCTCAATACCCCGTTAAACGCATCAGAAAAGAACCCCCGTTTTTGAATTTGGCCATCCCTCTTAAAGTGGATAGTGCCGGCCAGCCATAACTTCTTTCCCACTTGAACAAGCCCCTTGAAGGCTTCCATGTGGGTAAGAATCATAATGACAATATCAACAGCCAAACCCGAGTCCGACGCAGCCTTGAGCAATGCAGTCAAGTCTTGGGTTTTCAAAAACGCAACGATGGCATTCTTGGTGGTTCCCAGAGTAGCAGGATTGGTGCAGAAGCCATTAATCAAAAGAACGCCAGAGCCAGTCTTGTTCATCAGCAACATAAGGTCAGTCAAGATCTTGACTTCTCTCTTGTCAATAACAGCAGCATCGTATAACCCTTCTTCAACGGCTCTTTCCAAATTAGCCCAATTTTGTTCGATTTCTTGAGGAATGGGTCCAAGTTCACGGCCAAAAATGTCATTCAACTTTGTCAATTCACCTTCGGGGGTGACGGGCATCCCAAAGGTGAAAGCAGCAAAAAACAAGAACACTAATGTGTGAATGAATCCCAATCTCATATTGCTTTACGACTACAGTGAAAGACATTGATTTATATAATAGTTGATGGCTGCAAAGCCTTCCATGGGGCGTCGACAAGCGTTAGAATCACTTCCTATAACGGTAACCTTTTCTAAAAAACCTTGAATACGAAAGTATAACCAAAATCGAAGACGGGGTGTGATGGGAAACCAATTTAAGCTACCGCTATCCATCGGTAACTTTTTTCTGTTTCCAGTTCGCTTCAAATAACGACTTCTAGAAGGCGCACTTTTGAAATATGCTTGTAAAGAGGCTTATCTATTATTAGGATGCAGATGAAAACTTCCTCATGAGGAAAACTACACAATAGTGGACCGTAAATATTCGAACAAAAAGGGTTAGGGAATGACTATTGCAAGCTGTAGGGTCGTCTTTGGGCAAGCAAGGGCATATTAATACGGGTTTTAGTGACAAGGTCGATGTCGAGATCGGTCACAATAAGATCATAGTAGTCACCATCTTTGTCAACGGTAACGTCACTTTCGAAGGTTGGGAGTTCTGCCACCACCGACCCCCATGGGTCGATTACAATTGAGTTCCCATAGGATACTCGTTGTGTCGTTTTTGCTTCTGGAACATCGATCCCCTCTACTGGTTTTGTGACGTGGTGTACCCCGCATTGAGCAGCCATCACTACGTACAGTTGGGTATCAATTGCACGAGCCTTGCCAAGCAACTGCCAATGTGCCTTCCCTGTAACCGTCGTAAATGCAGACGGAAACGCTAAAATATTCGCTCCAGCTTTGAACAAGTCGAGTGAGAGCTCGGGGAATCTGATATCATAGCATATAGCAAGACCAAGCCGAAACGGGCCCACAGAAAACGGGGGTACCAATTTTGTGCCCGGTTCCACTGCCTTCAGTTCCATTAGGATGGGGCCGTTCGGTACATTTACGTCAAAAAGATGTATCTTTTGATAATTGTGTTCCACTTCCCCATTGGGGTTTAACCAAAGGTGACAATTTTTTATCTTGCCCTCCTTGCCAGCAAGATGGACTCCGATGGCCACGTGGAGGTCTCCTTTCTGTTCACGCAAGTGGTGGGAAACCTTGTCTAAGAATTGAGGGGTGAGCAGTGCCAATTGGCGCAGGTGATCGGCAGAGGAACCAAGGTAATCCGTGGCCTCTGGAAGAAATAGAACTTTTGCAGAGGACGCTATCGCCTTGTCAATGAGTTTGGTGACAACACGGGCATTTGCAAACGGGTTGGACAGCAGGCAAAGTTGGCCGACAGCGACTTTCATGAGGACAGCGATTAGGTGAGCGAGGAAAATGAGAGTTGTACGGGGTGATAAGATATTAAGGTACGCAATGTAGAATAATTGGAACTTGGTGATTTCAAAAATGGTTATGGTTAATACCGACCACGCACTCGTTTAGTTACCTGTACTCTCAGTCACTAGGCATAGGATAAGAAAATACGGTAAAATGAGATGGAGCGAAGTAAATTGGAGGTCCTCTTGATTGCATGTAATTTGGAGCAATTTGTTTATTACCCAGATACTAGTCTGGAAACAGAGTGGAGGTTTGTTTCCTTTACTCTTGAGTTGTATGGAATTTTCGCAATTTTGAGATAAGTATGGACTTTTTAGGAAAGACAGTTGTAAATAGCATATAGTACATAAATAATAGGACGAGAATTAGTAACCCCAGCACTAAAATTCCAAACCATAAACACAGCCCACAGTTCTCCTTACAGTTAGAGTGAAATACGTCACCTCCTAAGTACCTGATTTTGACATTATTGTTTGCATTGCTGGCCAATTTCACCTCCTGAAACGTAACCACGAGCAAGGAATTTGACGTTACATTTGACACGATAACGTCAAAGACAATAGACGGATGACATACTGCACCCAATGTCATAGCCAATAAAAAGATTCAGTAGGCACCTGTTATAGGGGATGATGCTGTCCGGATGCAGAGTACGCTATTTCCAATTGATTGATGACGTACCGCTACAGGAACATCAATCAATTATTCATGGTTCGTGACGTCAATTTTGTTATCCCAATACATTGATTTCGGCGCTATTAATTGTCATCAATCCCGCGCCAACAAAACAATGTGATTGTTAATACCGAAAAAAATTTGATACCTTGACGAAAACAAACAATTTACACAATGCCAATCCTTGCCATAGCTTTCCCCAACAGTGAATACCATTTGCTAATTGTAATAAATTGTCCCTTACTTTGTGGCACTGTTGCATGAGTGAATTTCCTGATCTATTTGTGCAGAACAATAAACATTGCTACAATAAATTGTCTCATCATGGTACTGAGTTTGATGACTTCGTGATTTAGTAGGATTATCCACCTGGTGGTCTACATTGGCGATCAATATTTTTTAGTTACAAAGTTGCCTATCAGTAAGTATAGTCCCATCTGGTAAACCTTAATACCCGTGAAAACGCTTCACTCGCATGCTCGCTTCGCTGTGATGTCCAATGTGCTGGTCAGCAATAACCACGACGTACTCAAACCTGCTTAATTCATTACTGATATCCATGCAGGGGCGGGTCCATCAGCAATCATTTCCTCGGTTCTCGTCTAAACTGTGTGTGATTCGCCTCATGGATCGTGCGCATAACCATAATAATCTATCAACGACATTGGCTTAGAGATTAATGAGCATCCATTTGTTTCAGAATACTATGGATCGGGAATCACCAGTAGATGCAAAGTACTAAAATAAAACCCACATGTCGGCATGTGGGTGCACACGACCTGCGGTGGAATTGCCGCCGTAAGTGGAGCCTTTCGTTCCTTCAAGTACTGTTGGTGACGCTCAATACGGCGATGAGGCGACGGTAATATTCAAATAAGGTTGAGTTCATTCTGTTTGTAGTTATGACAAGCAGACAAATTAGTCATTATCGTTATTGGGTACACTCCTCGTAGTTAAATCGCGTGATTAGGTGGAATTTAGTCGCCCACTATATGCCAATAGTCGCTGGTGTATGCATCTCATCATTCCTGAGATCTGTGCGATTTCGCCATTAAGATTTCACTAGGGCAATTACCTATTATCAGCGGCGATAAAACATGTTATTAACGACATTGAAAGCGGGACAAACCCCCTGGTGATTTCGATTTTTTTCTAACACCCCCCCTGCTTAGTCCCGGCTATCGTCTCGCTAATGCACCTGCATATACTAACCAGCCTTTTGTTTACACTTCCTCGAGATCGGTACAAGCAGTAGTAAGGCGGTTCACAACATCACTACTAGGAACTAGGTTATATATGTACCACAGCCCGGAATGGACGTCAACCCAATCACCCACCGTGACAATTCCTACCGTCACCAACCCCATTCCTACCAATATCCCGAATCCCACCTGAGCAAGAGCTTGGTGCTGACTTATTCCCTGGTCGAAACCTTTAAATTACTTGCGCCTCAAAAACCTTCTCGCTATCAATTACTGATGGAAGGGTCGCGAGCCCCGGCGATGGCTGGTGAATCTTATAATCAGGTGCCGAAGCGTTTCAGCCAGTTTATTATCGACCAGCAAAATCCGCACACTGCCCAAAAACTCGACAATCTCCTGTTAACCCTGCCGTCGTTTAACCTGGAGTTTGAGCTTGCTAATCGAACTAGAACAAACCCGCTGCTGCTGCCAATGTCCCTGGCTCGAAGAAGAGGCCTGAGGGATATCAGTGACCTGATGGAGTCGCAAGCAACCATCTTTTCCACCAGGGGAAATCCCCAATACTTGCGTCCAAAGAAGAACAAACTGAGGTTTTTTAGACGAAAACGGGAAGTCTCCATAGTAGACCAGTCGCTGCTGGCGAACTCCCAGCTCAGTCGCCGGGGCGCCATTCGTTTCAAAAAAGGTCTGGTGATCTACCGGATGTGGCTTCGGGTGAAAAAGGCGTTCCGGGCCATTCGGTGCCGGCTGTTTTTGGCTCCGTCCCCCACAAACCGGTCCCCAGTAATGGCAGGACTGAATCGTAAGTTGAAGCGTAAATATCGCCAACTGCCCAAGAACCCTGAAGTGGTACAGGCTCTCCAACGGGGTCTCTCCATTTCGGGGCCAACCACCAATCCTAATTTGGGTTTGGGTACCACTCAAGTCGATGTGATTGACGATTCGATCAAGCGAGCTGCTGGAGCCATTCCTCCCCCCAAGCCCCGTCAATCGTATGCGTCTTCCTCTTCAATGGAACGCGAGGGTCGGATGAGACATTTGAGCAATTACATTGACCAACAACGTCTGCTGTTTTCCCAATTGCAAGTTCAAGATAAACAAATGGACAGAAAGCAATTACGGGAGTTGCTGGAAACACTGCCAGTGCTGGTACCCGCCCCTGCGCCCAGGCTGTCTCATACTCACCACAAGCCCTTTCAGCCCAAGTCCAAGCAAGTTAGTATGTCTTATCAATCCGACTTGCCCAATCCTGCCAATATGCCCAAGCAAAGAAAGGGTAGGAAAGAGGGGAAGAATAAGGTACTTCCACAGGCTCCACTTGAGGAATCCCCAGTTGAACACGATGTTGGTCCCGATACTACTGATAATATTGAAGTGTTGGATAAAACAGTGGTGGAGGAAGAAGAAGAAGAAGAAGAAGAAGAAGAAGAAGAAGAAGAAGAAGAAGACTACCCAGTGGATAATCTTGATGTCGAAACTGCTCAAGTGGTTGATTTGTGGCGCACTTATCTTAAGGCAGTGGTAACCAATCGGATCAAGCTTCGGCAGGAAGTGAATGATTTCCGAGCATACTTGGAAGCACGGGCGGAAACACCAACGTTTGAACTGTCCAACGTAGTCAGCCGGAGACTGCTGACTAAGCCGGAAGTTATTTCCCTCCACTCAGAAACGCTGACGGCAACTCTAGATTCTCAACTGAAGCGGTTCACCGAGAACCGCCGGCTGATGCTAGGGGAGATGCTCGAATACGAATCGGATGACGAGCTGGTAGAATCTCGTCTGGTAGTGACCATGAATAATGATGGTTCTTATCTGTTGACGCGAGACTATGGCACAGTGGTGGTTCGTCGCCGCGGGTCGGCGACGAACTCAAATGCATCTGCAGCAACCTATCCACCAAAGCTGCCTCTGTCACCTGGGAAGTCGCCGATTCGAAGACTGCGGGCAGTTAAGAATTTAAAGATATCGGAGGAACATTAATTATGAGTAGTGTGTATGATATTAAATGATAATAACGATATGGGAAACGATCACGGTATCTCTAGTAAGAGGAAGGATTATAAGGATTCCAACTTTTTGGTGCTAAGTTTTGTTCCTAATCAAATGAAAATAGGATTCTTGATTGTGATTGCCAGACAGTCAGCATCGTAAGTCAAAAACTTGAAGTATTTATATTCAGAAAAATAATGAGCTACCTGTGTAGATACGAACTTTGATGGTCAAATTGCTGGATCGGCAGCTAGTAGAGTCAACTGAACTAGCAGTTATTTTCAGTTCCTTTCGGTCATTTTAAGATAGGCAATTTGAAAGCAGTGCTAAATAATCCCCATAACAAATTCATTTACTCTCCCAATTATATCGGCCGACAAACAATCATTTTCTTGCTTCCTGGTACTATAAACACCTACCAGCTCCTCGCACTCTGCATCCTCCGAAGCGCTTGCGCCCGCGTCTTGGACTGGATGCTTCTCCTCCTCCCGATTGACATCTTTAATGATATATTTATCCACGTTGATCGTCAAAGTCTCCTTCGCTTTGAATGCGCCATGGCGGGTAACACCCGATTAGAACATGTCCATGATACTGTCACCCACACCCCAGTAACCACAGACTTTCCAAAGCTGAATAGGTTAGGCAAGTTTCTTGATAGTGGCCTGTTTTTTGACCTACTTGGCACATTTCACAATGTGCTGGTGGTGCTTACAGAATCAAACACAATCCAGGAGCTTCCCTCATGTCACTATCTCCGCAGACAATTTCCGAGTTGGAAAAACATCAAAGTTATTGGGATAAGAGAGGTAGTAGATCCCAGAAAACAAAGTCTGTGGCAATTGCATACGTTTCCTCATTTGAAACGGGTTAGGCTTAAAGTTTACTCAGAAGACAAGGTAGTCATCTCAGTGCCGCTGACGGTGTCCCAGCTTGAGGTGGAAGATGATGATGAGTGGCCAACTGAAATCGAATGGAAAGGGCCCATGAATGTGGAAAAGTTGTCACTCAAATATTTAGCTTCGTATAGCGACCAGGCATATATGCTTGATGGAAGTACCTTTCCAAAGCTCACCACATTGGAAGCGTTAGGGTGTGATAGGGAGTTGGTTTCTTCATTTATTGGTATGTTTTCTACAATTACCTCGGTGGCTTCTGACTGCTGGTATACCGAGTACCCTAAAAACATTCAAAAAGTCAAATGTACTTATAAGCAAGGCTATTATAAAACCGGCCATCTTCCTCTTGAAGAATTGGCCGTGAAAGACTTTTTTCAGATTCCAGATTTTTGCTTTCCAAGTACGGTCAGGAGGCTAACGGTGGGTTGTGGCTATGAAGGATACGAGTACACTCTTCCGAACACGGTTGAATCACTCAAATTTCAGTTTTCCATTCCGGATTCTTTTGATTTAGGGATTCATCTTTCTGAACTCTACGTCAAGAAAGCAACTTTGGACAATACTTTCAAAAATTGGAAGAACCTCCGGCTCATAAGATATTCGGGCGGAAACACAACCGTGGTGAAGATAGAAGCACCAAATATTCAAAGTATTACGGTGATGGATTCGAAGGTAAAGTCATTTGCAGTACCCCCTTCAACAAGATTTTTAGACTTTACCAACAATATCATTCAAAAGCTACCGGAACTTGATAATTTGGTTAATCTCCAACTGTTAAATGTACTGAAGAATGACATTTCTCAAATCCCATCAAAGTTTACCCTAATGCGGCTACGCAGAGTGTTGATTAGAGGGAATATTCCAGGATACACCCCGGAAATCGAATTTCTTGATCCTTGGAAAACTTGTACCGCCTCGGAATTATTGAAGGTATCAAGGAAAGTAAAGTTGTTAAAGATTTTGGGGAAAATTAGTACTGTCGATGTGTCAGAATTTCACAAGTTAACATTATTAACAGTGGATTCAACTTGGGAACAAATCTTTACAGGCGATGAAGAAGAAGAAGAATCTGAGCTAAAATTGATAATTTCGCCACTGGTGGATTTTCTTGATATTACTCATCGTGGAAATTGCCTTCTCGAGTGTTCTGATCCCAAAAAGATCAGCACTTTGTCCTTTAATGATCACTACATTGATTTGTCAAGTTTAAACCATGTTGATGGGGTTTTACATCTTGAATACCGACGCCTAGTTATCAGATAAGAAATAAGCGCATATTTATCAGGCGTCTTGACTCCGAAATATAAAGATCCGGGAAACAAGGATTGGTACTAGATGAAAGAGTATATATGCAGAATCATATTTTTACATCTAGTTTTATATAGTAGTTTATGGTAGAGTAATCGCTTATCTGGTCAAGCTACCACGGGGTTACCTCTTGTCTTCAATAAAATGGATCACATGTCAAGATGAGCTTTTGATAGGAGGATTTTTTTTTGCAATAGAATTAAGCTAGGCTAAATAAACACTTTGGATTACTAACATCTATTCCCTGTGGTTGCCCATTACCCTCCCCATTTTTCTTGACGTGACGGTGCTCGCTCTAATCGCTCGTGAGACTACCACCAACTATATGTCGGCTGAATCTAATTTCCGCCAACTGTTTGCCAACTGGAATCTGACCAGGACGGCTCCCGCTGGAGGCGGAGGCGCAGGCGCCACCCCGGCTCTTGCTGATTGGACAGACTATGTGAGGCTGGGGGCATCCAATCTTTATAGCCAACTACCATCATATGCGACTGACACTGCTGCGTCGGAGGAACCAGCGTGGTTCCAGCTTAGCCGAGTGGAAAAAGTGATTGGTTTTGGTGCCTGTCTTGCGGCACTGGTGCTTTGCTTTACGCTTTGTATATTCATGTTTCCCCTATTAGCGGTCCAGCCAAAAAAGTTTGCTCTTATCTGGACAATGGGGTCTTTGTTATTTGTTATACTGTTTGGGGTATTATCGGGCCCTGTTTCCTACTGTAAGCATTTGCTTTCGTCACACAGAGTGGCGTTCACCGCGATTTATTTTGGGCTGGTGCTTGCAACTTTATGGAGTGCTATCATTGCCAAACTGACGATCATGACTGTTTTATGCAGTATTGTGGAATTGGTAGCGGTGGCGTATTATTTGTTGAGTTATTTCCCATTCGGAGCATCAGCAGTGACCTTCTTTACCAGTTATGTTATGGGTTATTTGGGGGGATTTATTGGGGCGATTTTCTAATAAAGCAGGAAGGTGAGGTAGAAATATCATTAAGAATCGGTTGAGTTGTGAGGTGCTACCCATTTCATATTAATAGAGTAATAAGAGATATAGGATCGGTATCTTTGTATCCGAAGTTGAAGCATTGCGTGAAAAAATAGACATTTAATGCCGGTTGTTCTACAAACAACACTGTTATCACCTCATTTATTCCAATACATGCTCATCACCTACAACTTGGTATCTTTGTCCAATTCTTCAATCTTGGCCAACAACTTTTTGTGAATCCCCCCCAACTTTTCAAAGTCGGTTTCTTGAGCAGGCCATTCCACGCCCAACCCGGTGGCTTCATCCCGCTTGGGGATCAAGTGGAAGTGAACGTGGTCAACCATTTGGTGGGCAATGCGGCCATTGTTTTGCAACACGTTGTAGCCTTCACCATCGGGGGTGTCGTTTTGGTCCAACTCCAATACCTTGGTCAACTTCTTCACTACAGGCAAAATGTCGGCCAAGTACTCATCCGGGATGTTATGTAATTTCGCCCCATGGTACTTGGGGATAATCAAGCAATGGGCATCGGCAGTGGGCTGGATGTCAAGAAACGAGTAGGTAAGGGGAGTTTCAATAAGCTTGGACGAGGGGATCTCACCCTTGATGATTTTGCAGAAGATACACGAGGCACAGGTTTTGGCAGACATGGTGTGGTATAGCGAGCGAGTGAGGGTGGGGATAACAGGGGTGAGGGGTCATTACGGTGGGGGTTCCGGGTTGGCTAATAATTAATAGATTGAACGGGAATTGTTTAGCATGAGTTTGATTATGTAAGGGACTATAATGGTTACTGGGTGAATTGCGGGGGATCCGGCGAATGATAAGTGGCAGATTGGAGCGACGGTCTAGCGAATGATACGAGTAAACAAAAATAGCAATTGATATGGAAAATGCCTATTTTAATGGCAGGGACTTAAAATAATTCCTGATCTTCATATTCAGGCTGCCTTGGTCTAGTACGACTGCGTATGATAACACAGATCCCGAGTTTAACGGAAACATAATGAAACTAGGTAGATCTACAACTACCCGTTATTAAAATAAACACAATAAATCCCTAATTAACAATCAATTACATCGAATTCACACTGTTTAGAATGGTTCCACGTGTTGATAAATTACACCTAACAACAAACCAGAAATAGCACGAAAATTTCAAGTGCATTTAGCCCACAATACTACCCCGCTATATCAGACTGCCATAAAAAGAAATTGCACAGTCGCCTTATCATAGGATAATAATCTGAGCTCCAATACCAATGATGATTGGGGTGCTGGATGTGAATTATGGTACTCAGCATTACAGTGACCGTCCTTACTACAACACACTAACCCCTAAAGCTCTTATTGATAACACTTTGCCCGCACCATCTATATACGATTTGGTTTACGGGATCTTATACGATATGATTGACGAGGAGCCCTCATTACGTGTACCACAATTACACGAGAATTTAGTTCCCGTAACAAACCGTGGCGCAAAGTTCACGTGATATTGGCCCCTTTGTCGATTGTGTCTTCGGTGAAAACGGAACGAATCCGGTTCCGACCACCCACACAAGCCTCTCAAATTGCCACCAAATAATTATAATCTCAGTGGCGTTGTTCGATCGAATTCTTTGGGGAGATTGCTGCACCGATGTTTTTCGCGCATAAGTAGTCTCAGTGGCAAACTTCGCACCTATCACCATGGCCAACGACGAGGATAGAAAGCCTATTGTTGATGCTCTGGGGGAACACCAGGCAGAAGATAAAACTGCCACGGCCATTCTCCGCCGTAAGAAGAAGGAAAACGCCTTGCTTGTTGATGACGCCACCAACGACGACAATTCCATCATTACCATGTCTCTGAACACTATGGAGCAATTGCAATTGTTCCGTGGGGACACCGTCCTTGTCAAGGGTAAGAAGAGAAAGGACACTGTGTTGATTGCCCTTGCTGACGATGACATGGAAGATGGCGTGGCCCGGATTAATCGGGTGGTTCGTAATAACTTGCGGGTCAGACTCGGGGACATTGTCACCGTCCACCCCTGTCCTGATATCAAATATGCCAATCGGATCTCGGTGTTGCCTCTTGCTGACACCGTGGAAGGGTTGACTGGGTCGTTGTTTGACCTGTTCTTGAAGCCGTATTTCGTTGAAGCATACCGTCCCGTGAGAAAGGGTGACTTGTTCACTGTGCGGGGTGGGATGAGACAAGTGGAATTTAAGGTGGTTGAAGTGGATCCTGATGACATTGCTATTGTTGCCCAGGACACCATCATCCACTGTGAAGGTGAACCCATCAACCGGGAAGACGAAGAATCGACCCTCAACGAAGTGGGTTACGACGACATTGGTGGATGCAAAAAACAAATGGCGCAAATCCGGGAATTGGTGGAATTGCCTTTGCGCCACCCGCAATTGTTCAAGCTGATTGGGATCAAGCCTCCTAGAGGGGTGTTGATGTACGGGCCTCCTGGTACCGGTAAGACCATCATGGCTCGTGCTGTGGCTAACGAAACCGGGGCGTTCTTCTTTTTGATTAATGGTCCTGAAATCATGTCTAAAATGGCCGGGGAATCGGAACTGAACTTGCGTAAGGCGTTTGAGGAAGCTGAAAAGAACTCGCCTGCCATTATTTTCATTGATGAAATCGATTCGATTGCCCCCAAGCGGGACAAGACCAACGGGGAAGTAGAACGTCGGGTGGTTTCGCAATTGTTGACTCTTATGGATGGGATGAAGGCCCGGTCTAATGTGGTGGTGATTGCTGCAACCAACCGTCCCAACTCGATTGACCCGGCGTTGAGACGGTTTGGTCGGTTCGACCGGGAAGTGGATATCGGGGTGCCTGACGCTGAAGGCCGTTTGGAAATCCTCAAGATCCACACCAAGAACATGAAGCTTGGCAACGACGTTGACTTGGAAGCCATTGCTCTGGAAACTCACGGTTTTGTTGGTGCGGATATTGCCTCGTTGTGCTCGGAAGCTGCCATGCAGCAAATCAGAGAAAAGATGGACTTGATTGACTTGGACGAAGACACTATTGATGTCGAAGTGTTGGATTCGTTGGGGGTTACCATGGACAACTTCCGGTTTGCCCTCGGCAATTCCAACCCCCTGGCGTTGCGTGAAACCGTCGTGGAAAACGTCAATGTCACCTGGGACGACATTGGTGGTTTGGAAGGTATCAAATCCGAACTTAAGGAAACCGTCGAATACCCCGTGTTGCATCCCGAACAATACGCCAAGTTTGGCTTGGCTCCCACCAAGGGGGTTCTTTTCTTTGGTCCTCCCGGTACTGGTAAGACTCTTCTCGCCAAGGCCGTAGCCACCGAGGTTTCCGCGAATTTTATTTCTGTCAAGGGTCCCGAACTCTTGTCGATGTGGTATGGGGAATCGGAATCTAATATTCGGGACATTTTCGACAAGGCTAGAGCCGCCGCTCCCACGGTGGTGTTCCTTGACGAATTGGACTCGATTGCCAAGGCGCGGGGTGGTGGCCACGGTGATGCCGGTGGCGCTTCCGACCGGGTGGTGAACCAATTGTTGACAGAAATGGATGGGATGAACGCTAAGAAGAACGTGTTTGTCATCGGTGCCACCAACCGGCCCGATCAAATCGACCCCGCTTTGCTTAGACCGGGTCGTTTGGACCAATTGATCTACGTGCCCTTGCCCGACCAAGACGCCAGATTGTCGATTTTGGAAGCTCAATTGCGCAAGACGCCATTGGAACCAGGCTTGGACTTGAACGAAATTGCCAAGATCACCAAGGGGTTCTCGGGGGCTGATTTGTCATACATTGTGCAAAGACTGGCCAAGTTTGCTATCAAGGACTCTATTGAAGCTCTGATCAAGGTTAAGAAGGAGCGGGAAGCCGCCGGACAAGAAGGCGAGGATGTGGAAATGAGCGAAGAAGCGGACCCCGTTCCTTATATTACTCGGGCTCATTTCGAAGAAGCTATGAAGACCGCCAAACGTTCGGTTTCCGACGCGGAATTGCGCCGGTACGAAGCCTACGCTCAACAATTGCAATCGTCGAGAGGCCAATTCACCAACTTTAGATTCTCTGAAGATGGTGAAGACACCGGTGCCGCTGCGTCTGGTCAAGCCGCGTTTGGCAGCAACGAAGATGGCGAAGATGACTTGTACTCTTAGACTTTGATGAGTAAATAAATGTATGATGATGAAAAATGCAAACATTTAGTAATAGCAGATTGAGCATAAGACTTGGTGGTAGATGTAGGATGAAGGTAAGGGCTATGTGGAATCATTATACTAATTGAAGAATGGATGTTAATTGTAGTAATTATTGTGACTTTAGACGTGAATACGAACTTTATTTAAGATACTGCGGTTCATAGGTTTTTTGTTTATTAATCAGGATGTTGGTCTAATCACAGGTTCCTAGTTTATCAATCACAACTTGGCCTTTTCCAACGCCAATTTCACACCGGCATCCGCCATACCCAACCCAGCTTGGTAGCCATACCCAGAAGCACCGTAGTTGTGAATAACGTACTTGCCGTTTTCCACATGCTCCTTTTCAATCCGGACACCACCATGTCTACTGGGTCTTAACCCAGAAACCACCCGAACAACTTCCAAGTCCTCGACATTGGGCCCGTGAGGGTTGGCAGACAAAATCTTGGGGTTCAATTCAGTAGTTCTCTTCCAGATGTCTCTGGTTTGGTCTTCATAGGTGGCCATGGTGTGCCAATCTTTTTGCATAAAGCCCCCCAATACCAAGAGATCACCCAGGTAAGGCCGCTTAATAATATAAGTACAGTATTCATCCCCCCATCTCATGGTGTTGTCATCAATGTGAGGTGCTTTGACGATACAAATTTGACCCCGAGTGGGGTACATGTTGGAGTCGGTGACCCCACCAAGGTGCTTGGCCCCCAAACCGGTACAGTTAAACACATTCTTGGTGCCAGGTAAAAACGCTTGCGAAATATGACTCAACTTTTCCCGCTTAAAGTGGACGCCTTGCTTGGCAAAGTACGCCTTTGATGCCTTGAGGAACTTGACGGTGTTAAAGTTCCACGACAAAAACTTGATTCCAAAAGCAGCCCCGTTGGAAGGGGATTCGATCATTTCAAACTTTTCAAGATACTTCTTGTACGAGTCGATCTTCTTGTCCGAAGGCCGGTTGTCCCAGTATTCAGTCAGCATCGCTCTGTCCAACCCCAGAGCTTCGGCACCCCCCAAAGCCTGCTGGATCTTGCCGACGTTTTCATAGGTAAATTGGTCGTAGTAAAGAGTCTTGTCATCATCATCGGTGATGCAGGAAAAGTTGGCGCCAGCGTAAGGCAGGGCGTATTCAACATATTCATCCCCGGGCCAGTACTCGGCGATGATAGTGATGTCGGAACCAGAGACACCGGCGTCGAGAAGGCGCCATACGGTGTAATAGCCAATGATCCCCAGACCAAGAATAACGTATTTAGTCATACTGAGAAAGTGCGGGCAGGGGAGTTATATATTCGGAGATTTGCAGCCGTTAGCGGCGGCTGTATACAGGAAATCACGATGAATGGAAATTTTTAGCGATATCGAAGCAGTTGAGATATGGAATCTGGGTAGTTTTCAGGGGCAATACACAAAAAAGGATATTTCGGGGTTAGTTTACACGTTGGACATGGTACAAGCCCAAGATCTAGTTGAGGCGGTTCCCCAGATTTCGGAGTTGGCTACCCGATGAGAAATCACCCCACTATTGAGTCACCTCAATTTTACCCCACGCTCAAAAGAGTATCAACAAGCGAGAAGGTATGAGATTAAGCAACCCCGTTGCTAACCGTTATAGTACGGAGATACGGTCTCATCTAGATCAAATTGGAACTAATGCAATCGAGATTGATATCATAGGGAAATCAAAATTGGTATCATCCCAACCCAATTGTATACATTTGGAGCTGCATATATCGTTTGATAATTAAAAACTATTTTTAGAGTATTACAAAAATCAGTCGTCATTTTCTATATATACTTTTATCCCTCATAATCCTCATCCACCAAAGTGTACAACTTTTTCACCATCGCTTCCGTCTCTTCAGAAGTGACATCTTCAATCCCATATTCATAAATAGTCAGCAAACCATACAACGCAATCAACGTACACAACCCAAGCGCAATCCATCCCTTCAAGGTGAATCCTTCGGGCAAGGGATCCTTTTGTTCATTTTCACCACTCAAGTCAAGCCAAGCGTTCTTGGAATCACCAAAGTTTCCGGCAGCGTTACCATAGTATGGCACATTAGCGGCCTCACACGCCAAGTAGTGGTCCTCGGGAATGTCTTGCTTTTGAATATCAAACGGCGCTTCCACCAACGTAATCGCCAACCCTTGTTCCAAGTGCCAGTCGACATGGCAATGGAAAAACCACACCCCGGGGTTATCGGCAACAAACCGAAGAACGATGTACCCGTTAGGCAACACTTCCGCGGTGTCTCTCATCATAGGATAGTCTGGGAATTCGTGGTCCCCGTCGGGGTCGTAAGAAATGGGGTCGTCTTCATCTTCCCCCTCTTCGGAACGAGCAACAACCTGGAAAACGTGTCCGTGCATATGGAAAGGGTGCTTTCCCGGGTCCATATTATTCACCACCACTTCAATAACTTCGTTTTTCTCCAAAACAAACGTGTTGGTGTTGGAGCCATAAACGAGAGAATCGCCAGCATATTCGTTCAGACTCATCACCGAGTAGAGAGTAGGCACCTTGGGAGCAGTGTAGGTGATGTTGTTAAAGAATGCATAGGTAACCCCATCCCCCAACTGTTCCATAGTGAAATTGAGTGTAATGCGATAATCGGGTTCAGGAAGTAGGGGGTGCTTTTCAGCAGGAACAAGGTCAAAGTCGTCTAAGGTGGGGTACTTTTCCACGTATTCGTCAAACAGATCCTTGTTGTTTTCCCATGCCGCGGGGAGTTCCTGTTGGTCATCATAAACTACATAGTTGGTACTGATGATTTGCAACTCCTTCGGCACCACATCAAGCATCGGCTTGTCAATGACATTAAACATCCTGTAGTTTTTCCCCTTGGGCTTGGTGGTAACAAGGACGGCGTATCTTTGAGCAACAGTGAGATATAACGCGTCAACCACCCGAGGGGCGACCTTGACGCCGTCGATTTCTACAATGGTAAGTTGGTGGTCTTCAATGGCAAAGTGTTGGGAGGTGAATAACCCAACATTCACCAACCGCAATAAGTAGGTGGTGTCCGGCTTGACGTTCCAAGTGATGTTCTTGGTCTCATTGAAAAGAGAGTTTCTCGGGATAGGCTCAGCCCCAGTGGGGTTGTACCGACTCAAAAACTTTGACATGGTGTTCGCAGACAGGTCCCAATAGTGTTCACCCATGGAAATGGCCATTTCTTCGTCAAAATCAAAGTTGTATTCGTCATCTTCAACAATAAACATTCCCCGGAGACCATCGGCGTATTGTGCACCAGAATGGGAGTGATACCAGTAAGTACCGGTTTGGTTCAATGTAAAGTTGTACGTCAACGACGCTCCTGGAGCAATGGGACACTGGGTGACCATTTCCGGCCCATCGTGGCCATTTTGCCCCTGCATAAACAAGCCATGAAAATGGAGACTGGTGTTTTTCGTTTCCAAGCCATTGTGGGCGTGGATCACCACCCGGTCGTGGTTGCGGACAGTGATTGCAGGAGGAGGAAACACGCCATTGACGCCAATCATCGGCCGTTCCCCGAGCCCATCAGGATTGGCATCAACCCAAGTAATATTAAAATCAAACTCATGTACGGCGGCGGCGGCTAGGCTAGTGATGGCCCAAAGCCCGGCTAATCGCATGGTGATGAGAGTGCGAGTGAAGTGAAAACGAATAGAGGGAGGGAGAGAGGAAGGAAAGTTTTATAATGTGAAAATTAGAGCGAGGTGGGTGTTAGAATATTGGATATTGTGGAGGAAAAGTCTTACTTGAAACAACCGCCAGTAGAGTGAGTTTTGTTTGGATTGATCAAGTGAAGTTGTGAGTTTATCGATTTATCCGATCGGAATTTGGGGGGAGGGCTAACTGTAGGTTTTGCATAATTGTGTGAAACATCAAGATAGGATTTGGCCGCTCCCAAATTAAATGCATATGATTAATTAATGGTTGTATAGTGCCAAGGCACATTGTGCATTGGAATGTAAGTTGGGTATAACAATAAAGTGCGATGATCTAATGGCAGTTTTCATTTCGCAGGGTTTTGTTATCAATAATAGGACGGGTGAAAAATAGAAGTCGTGTTTCCTTGGGATATCTAGTTGCGAAGGGAATAAATGATATGTAAGTTCGCACAGCATGCATTTCGTTTGTTATCGAATGGCTTAGCTTATTACCAATATCATTAGTGCGCGCGGGTGCTGAGATGGTGTAGAATGGTTGACTTGGATGGAGCAATGAATGAGAGGATAGGAGTATTTTTATTCAAAATGCAATCACTTCCAGAATACCAGACCTACTCATATTGCATTTGGAATGAAAATTAGAAATGTACTTTTGGTCCCATGAAAATTGACGCCAAGTTTAGTAATTGACTAAGCATAGCATCCAATCAAGTGTACTTGAATTGATTATTGAATATAAAGGGGTATATTTCATCCCAACACAACGATATCATGAACCACCCACACCTAGACCTCCACTTTACAACAGATATTTTGTGGTCTATCTTGATTATCACCCCGTTTTGTGTAAATTCATTTCCAAACTTATAATATTGAGGACTTTGATACCTAATAAATTCCTAATTTGCCACACCATAGTCTAAAGTGCCTAAATTTACTAGTAGCTCACGAAAATATCACCCACCTTCAACTATAATATTTAAACATACATGCTCCTCCATTCACCATCAAATAACTAATAATAGAATCAAATATACAATCCACCACCGAAAACGTTGTCCAACTACCAAAACTCCAGAAGTTTCATAAACCAATCATAATCTCACTAATCTTCAAACTTCCTTACTCATCATTTTTCCGCTCGGTCGCTAGCTGACATCACTCGAGCCCTTACATAAAAACCACCAACAGATGCAAATAGAACCTCCCTACCCCCAACTCGTCTGTCGCACCTTCCAATTGAGTTTCGTTCCGAAAACGGATTTATAGGCGTTTCTTTTTCTTTTGAGACCACAGCAACCCACATACGTCATTCCACATACAAACACAAACGCTGTAGCCCAGCTAATCTGACAATAATTCGCCACCAAACAAGAACACTCGAGTCACCGAGAAGCTTCACAATCTAAGTAGCCATCACCATATCCTAAATTATTTTATCCTCAAAACGTCCCAAAACCCCCCATCCTTTTTACCCACCGTCCCCCTCGATGCCCCACAACCCACACAATGTTCGCTCGGTCGTTCTCAGACGCCACTGCACATGAACACTGAGCTCGCACTACTTACGGACCAAACATTTAACCTGTCTCCCCATGGAAGAGTTCCTCAGAGATAGTCCACGGGAAAGCCACGACTTTCAATTACATGTCCAGGAGTACAACTCCCAGGATAACACCCAATACCAAGACCCGTTTTTTGACTTTGACCAAGCTTCGGGAGGTCCTGATTCGTATGCTGGTCAGTACGACGCCCCCACCAACACTTTGGATGAGTTAATCCTGCCAAACCAGTTGTACCAGACAATAAGTCCCCAGAACCAAAACGTGGGCATGGCTATGCCGGCGTACCTTTCCCCCCCGGCCAAGGGCCCGGCGCCAGTGTCCCAGTTTGGCCAGTTTGGTGGCATCAACCAGGGGATGCCGATAACCGGTATTGACTCGCTCAATCTGATCAGCGAGGACCATCTGTTTTCTCCCCTGGGTAGCTACTTGTCTCCCCAGGCCTACCTCAGTCCTAAAATGGATAACCTTGACACCTTGCGCCTGCCCACGTTTGCCCTGCCCATTCGTATGCTGACACTGGTCAAACAAGAACGACTGCTTTTAAGCCCCCCTCCGACGCTGGCGTTGCTGCTGCTGGTGCCTTCTCAGAATGACGCCCGCCTGTTGACTAAAGAAGAAAAGTTGAAGCGGCGGCGGGAATTCCACAATGCGGTTGAAAGACGCCGCCGTGACCTTATCAAGGAGAAGATCAAGGAGTTGGGCATGATTGTTCCTCCGCTGATGCTCAATCCCCAATTGTGTGCAGTGCAACTGTTGCTGAACCTGGCCGACCCCGAAATCATTGACTTGATATCACAGGTCAAGGTGAAGGAAACCAAGCCCAACAAAGCCACCATTTTGAACAAGCTGGTAGACTATATTCATCATTTGCAGTATGTTTTGGATAAGCAGCTGCGGGAGCGGCAGAGGTTGCAACAAGAGATTGATGCGCTACAGCAAGGTAACGGCGGTGGGAACGGTGTGGATACCGGCTTGGCCGGGCCCACAGGTGCCCCCCCTGGTCCCGAAGGCGATTTAAACTCCCAATTCAACCCTGATGACTTTTTCTCCGATATGGTGGGAAGTCAATTTAGTGATTCCACCGGTGAATTGGAAAAGTTTTTTTAAAGTGATGATAGAGATTGGATTGTAATATATGTACACGATAACCCTGGGGCGTGTTTGATGAAAGTGCCGAGATCACTTCATCGCTCCCCTTCGTGTACCAGTCAATTTAGTTCATCCAAGTGGAGTTTAAACGTGGCCGATGCTGCTACAACTTCAGGGAATTGACAATGGTATAACGAGGACGGATGGTATCGCTAGGGTCAGTGTTTTTCTTTCGATATTGGCTAGTATGTACAAAGAAGAAACACGGGAAGTGATAGATAATGAAACATGTTTTGTTTAAATAAATAAATGAGATTGAATGGTCTACGATGTGTATGTTTTCTACTTACAGTGAATGAACTAGACACTAAACCGTTCATCAATCTAGATATGGAAATAGGCAATGACAATTTGTATATAGTTTCTTGGGGGTTAAAAGTGCAATAAGAAAGTTCAAAGACTGAGAATTTTCCAGGAATCTAGTACAGGGATATTATACAACGTGGTGCTGCTACAAAGAACTCTTTCATCCCATTGTAAACAACACGCATATTCCGTTAAGAACATTCATACCGTTAGAATAACCAAAATCAATGCAGTTGCCTCTGAAATTTCAAACCATTCTACAATCAACCATTTCCTAAATGACGCTACATACTCTGTGTTTTTGCCAGGTGATTCAAACTTCGCACCTCAGGAAGTACAAAACTATCGTCACCAAAGAATATAATTTATCATAAACATAAACTAAGTCATCACTACATTGCACCCATCTAACAATGACATTGTCAAATGGGTGTTAAGCCGGGCTTCGCCGTCGTGGCCCACCAAGAAAGGAAACGTTTGCAACAATCTCACCGTCGTATAGTAAGCTTCAGTGAGAGCAAATTGTTGACCCAAGCAAATCCGAGGACCACCATTAAACGGCAAAAACCCCCACCCAAGTTTGGAAACCCTAGATTCATCGAGCCATCTATCAGGGTTAAACTCCTCAGCATCCTTGCCATAAATTTCAACATCCCTGTGCATCAGAAACACCAGGTAACTCACAGTTGACCCCTTAGGGACAAACACTGGCAGGTCACCGTTGGGTCCACCTCCACGAGGGAGAGTGGTGTCACGTTCAACAAAACGACCATTCATCGGCACACTGGGCCAAAGTCTCAATGTTTCGTTGACTACAGCCTTGAGGTATTCACACTTTTTCAACAGCTCAAACGTGATCTCTTCGAGTTGGACATTTTCCCCTTCGCCAAACTTGGTGACGATTTCCTCTCTCAAACGGCTAAGAACTTCGGGGTGGCTGCCAAGTTCGTAGAACAAGAAAGAAAGCAACCCAGCAGTGGTATCCCGGCCCGCAAGCAATATATTAAGCGACTGATCACGCAACACCTTGGGATCGCGAGTCTGTTTGGCCAATTCGTATAAAAAGGTGTAAGCGTTCTGTTCTTCCAACTCTTGGGGAGTCTTAGCCAATGCCCTTAGGACGTAGAAATCGGTAAACTTGTGTACTTTTTCGTTATCCTCGCGGAATTGCGTCAGGTTGGAGAACCAATAAAGCTTTTGCATCAGTGACCGTACCGCCAAAGCAAGTTGAGACCGGTTAAATACTTCGGCAAACTCATCAACATAAGGCACCTCCAGCGACAGAGTGTCCAGTAACGAATTGATCAGCTCACCAAACAAAAACTCGGTAGCAGAATCAATGGTGAGGCGGAAGAACAACTCTTGAAGATCAAACACCATGCCTTTGGTATCACAGATATTCTTGATAAGAGCTTGGATGTGGGGTTCCAACATTTTCACGTGAGCAACTTGTTCTCTTGCAAACTGTGGCCGTAACATAGCCCGAGAGTGTTTCCAACCGGCATGATCCAAGGTGAAAATGCCGTCCCCAAGAAGAGGGAAAAACTGATCATGGCGTAATCCCAAGGAAAAATCATTGAATTGAGTCGCCAACACTGCTTTGATGTTTTCTGGATCTTTAGTAGCGACAATCTTTCTCCCCGCAACATACAACGAGAAGGTGTTGGCCTTGGCTTTGGCAAACCGCCTTTGAGACAAACGAGGCAACTCACCAGCACGAAGCGATGCTAACAGCTCTTTAGTGTTCTTGAACCCGAAGAAATTATCATTGAGCAGAGCTTGGTGAGGTTGTGTAGCGGGAAACTTTGCCTTCCGTCTCCTGATATCGAATTGAGTGATTGCCACATAGGCAACCACTAGGGCGATGGCAATGACTAGAATTGACATTGGCTACTTTCGTGCTCTCGATTGATATTTATACTTTTACCCCATAAGCATTGGTTTCCGCACGACCCTATTGTGCCCTATAGAAAGGTGAAAGGATAAGGAGAATAATACGAGGATCGTTTGATAAGCTAGATATAATATAGGATCATCTATTGAAACTATTCTTTCACCATGGTTGGCGGATATTTTATGTATTACGTGACATAATGTAGGAGGTTGTAGTACCCGTGCGCATATTACGGAAATAGTTCCGGCCTGGGCAACGAGATGAAGGGTAAGTTTTAGAGGAAAAAGAATGCTGGGCAATCACAAAAAGGCTTGGTTGTGTTTTAAAATGGCCATTCTATTTTGTGCTTAATTTTTTCTACGAAAGTACAATCAAATAATGCTTTGATCGCCTATTTGCTCGGATTACTAAAAAAGATCATACTCGTAATCATACTGCCGCCGTGCCTGCTTACGTAAGCGGCAAATCATTTGAAAACTTGAGTATTTAACAAAACAAATCAATATTTATGTCGTTGCGGTAACGTCCAGGGCTGGGGCTGTTAGCGGCATCTAGGGTTCTTGTACACTTGTTGCCGTATAGGCGTACCTTGGTTTAATGGGGTAGGTAGGTTCTCTGTACTCACATTCGACGATAACAATTTCTCTCTTAATTTGATGCAACAAATCTTTTTGTATTCTTCCAGCTTCGAAGGGGGCACATTGGCCGTACAACAAAATCGTAGTTAGGTGGACAAGCCTTCTAATGTCATCCGTTGTAGTCGTCACACCATAGCGAAGAATCATCAATGTTCTTCAACATGCATATGTTGTTAGGTATGAGTTCCCCTGCGTCTGACATAAAATGTGCCTGGAGGTAATCAGCTAGGCTGGTCTCACTAATATCACCAATGAAGATTGTTGAGGTCATACAATTCACCATCAAAATAGAATACGATTAATGGAGCCACACCAATGATTACCATTGCTACGTATAATTCATTAAATCCTGTTCCATTCCGTAATAATATTTATTCTAGACTTACATTCAACCCATCAAACAATGACAAAGTCAACTCCGAACGCAACTTCGGAGGATATTCATCACTGAATTGTTTCAACTTGGTGAACATTTGCAACAATCTCACCGTTACGTATGAAGCTTCAGTAAGAGCAAATTGTTGGCCCAAGCAAATCCGAGGCCCTCCATTAAACGGCAAAAACGCCCATCCAAGCTTTCTGGTAGACTCTTCAAACCACCGGTCTGGGCGAAACACATCGGCATCCTTGCCGTAAATAGTTCTCAATCGATGCATTGCCACCACTTGGTAAATAATGGTTTCCCCCTTTTTCACCAAAATAGGCTTGTCACGGTTGGGACCACCCCCAGTAGGAAGGGTAGTGTCTTTTACGGCACAACGGAAGTTTTGTGGCACCGATGGATATAACCGCAATGCTTCATTCAAAACCGCCTTAAGATATTCACATTTCTTTAACAGCTCAAACGTGATTTCTTCAACCCTGGCATCATCACCATCACCAAAATTGGAAGTCACCTCTTCCCGAAGCCTCTTGAAAACTTCAGGGTTCCGGGAAAGTTCCAACCACACAAACGAAAGCAATCCAGCAGTTGTGTCCCGACCAGCAAGTAAGATGTTAAGTGATTGGTCTCGCAACACCTTCCGGTCCCGAGTTTGCTTGGCTAATTCGTACAAAAACGTGTAACCCCCAGCAGATTTCTTTTCTAATTCTTCTGGAGACATCGCCAACACCTGGTCAACATAATAATCAGTAAACATATGCACGTTTTTACAGTCACGGTTAAACTTAAATGATTGTGCCAACAGGTAAAACTTCTGAAACACTACTCTCGTAGCCAAGAATGCCTGGGCATCATTGAACGAATCGGCAAACTCAAGCTTACCAGGGATGTCCAGAGCTTTCGTATAACCAACCAGAGAATCTCTCAAAGATTCCACGGAGTGGCCAAACAAAAATTCGGTGGCCAGATCAACGGTGAGGCGAAAGAACAATTCCTGGAGATCAAAAGATGACCCCTTGGCATTTCTAACGTGCTTTGCCAACACTTGTATATGAGGTTCCAATGACTTGACGTGGGCCACTTGCTCCCGAGCAAATTGTGGCCGCAACATCGTTCTAGAATGTTTCCACCCGGCAGCATCCAAGGTGAAAATCCCGTCACCTAATAAAGGGAACAATTGGGGGTGACGAACACCCAAGGAGAAGTCATTAAATTGAGTCCCCAAAACTGCCTTGATATTCTCCGGGTCAAAGGTAACCACCACCTCATTGCCAGCAAGATGAGTACGGGCAGTATATGTAGTCCGATCCCGGTTTTCACCAAGCAGCATATCAAGACAGTACTGGATCATAGTCCCGGCATTCTTGTTAACAAGAAACGTCCAGGCTTGACGGAAACCCCACCACCCATCGATATGGTACGGTGGTTCGCTGGTGTTAAACTTCTTCTTAAGTGATTGTGCTTGGAGGTAGGACACCAACTTGTACACCACCACTAGCCCAACGACGACTATGAGGTAGAGATTATTCATTATTTTCTTTGTGTCTGAATCAGAATACTTTATACCGGAGGTAATTTGCACATGCTTTTTCTCCACCTATTGAAATTCCGCAAATGGGAGTATTTCGCTTACTAAGGGCCTATGATGTTGGTAGAATTCTCCGCATTTTGTTACAAGATTACATTCACATGCTCCGATCTCCGTCGCATTTTGTCGGAGTCGCGGACGGAGGCTAGCCGCATCCGAAAATCTAGACCACTCAAAGTGATAAAAACTGGGGAAGGTCGGAGCCAGCGCAGAGATGACGAAATTATCTCCGAAGAATCAGACAAATGCGATAGTGGGGATGAGCCGCTACAGGTTCCTATACAATCACTCCCGGGAAAGACTACTTGTAGGAGATGAGCACCTGCATCGATGGTTACTATTTATCTATTTATGGGGTCTTCCTGATTCATGCAATAAAACAAGGTATCGGCCTCATCGTGGCTGGCAAATAAATTAAGCACGTTACGGGCGATATCGATGGTTTCGGCGTCGTGGGCAAACTCCACCCCATTGGCGCGGATTTGTTCGCATACTTCGTGGTCCAAATCAAAATCGGCGCGGGTGATTTCTCGGGCGCGGAGCTCGACTACGGAGTTGTAAACGGGACCCCGATATCCCCGTTTTCGAACATGTTCAATAACATCAATGGCCTTTTGCTTGAGATCACTATTGGCGAATGCAACTCTAGAAAACACCACAAGTAACTCATAGGTGGTTTCCGGGTAGATGAGCGTGCTGAGCTCTTTAGTGTGTCGGGCGATGGCAAACACCACCGCCATAAGCTGCGACACAAGTTGAAGACGCAAATCAACCACTGACGACCTGGGGTGTTTTGTAATCGCCAACTGTTCAAACCCAATCGCCCTTATAAGTAGTTTAAACAATTCTTTGGCGTCGTTTTCATGGATTAACTGGGCCAGTTCGTGCTCAGCAATATAAGTGTCAACGATGGTCGCAATCCGCTGTTTTAAAAGAATGACATGTTTTTCATGGTTTATCACCGTTTGCGGGTCTTCTGTGCCAAAATCTTCTTCCATTATCGGTATTGGTTCCGGTTTCGTCACGAGGGAATGGCCATCGTAGTTTTCTCCCGTAGGAATCATAGCGCCAATCACAGCAAAATATCGGTTATTGCCAATGCGTCGATTGATCCCCCAATACTGGAACTGTGGTCGTATTGGCACGTCCATCACAAGAATATTAAACATCGCGGCCGTTAACTCCGTCGCCGGTGTGCCAACGTTGTTGTAAATAAATGAGGTTTCAGTCACAGACAGATGCATCATTTCCAAAATATTATACATGAGGTTTATTTGTCCCTGGGCTTGCATCCGTTCACTATTCTCCGGTAGACACTTCCGTAGAAGTTGAGGTGGTAGAACCTCCGGTGTCCATACTTTGAGTAGGAACTCACTTCCAAAATGAGGAGCAAGGGTCACCGCGGTTTCCAACACATCTCCTAGACACAATAGGCAATACTTTTCCACGATAACACTATGCATGGGTTTGTTAACAAAATTGACAAAGTCATGTGGATTGGTCAGGTATTCTATAATCGGGAGGGCCCCCATCATAATTTGCG
Source organism: Diutina scorzettiae (assembly GCA_030563345.1). NCBI lineage: Eukaryota > Fungi > Ascomycota > Pichiomycetes > Serinales > Debaryomycetaceae > Diutina > Diutina scorzettiae. The sequence goes on from JAKUCB010000029.1 coordinate 89,299, forward strand.
CTGTCTGGTATATTATATCACCAATCAATGGTGCTGTGAGTGCCAGGGTACGAAATTGAAGCGCCCTATTCAATAGAACGAGCAAAAAAGGAATTGCTACCCATTGGTCAATGTGAATCAACAGGTTACACCACTGGACGATTTTTCGGCAAAATTTGTCTAATAATACGTCTAAGCGTAAGTGTCGATTTTCCATAAACCAGGTGGTTAATCGCTCGGCGATCGAGTGATGGGGCGCTAGATCCGCTACGGCATTCTCCACCGAGATCTTACCGAGATACTCCATACATGTTCTCCCTGATCGTTTAAGATCGGAATCTAGTCGGCACCCCCAAAGAAAATCCATTAGGGCAGAACCTTCGCTGGTGCGCCGAAGAGCAGCAGTAAACTCCAGATGGCCGTTCACATGGCGGGGAGGTTCATCAACCTGTTCTTCAACTCGTCTCTTTTTAGGTACCAGTACCATACTAGGCTTAGAGGACCGAGATAGCCGCAATTCATTCAGAAGAAATTTCTTTTCATCTTCAAGTGACCCCACTGCATGTTTCAATGTAGATAATTGGGCCTCAAGCGTCTTCTGGACCTCGTTTTTTTCGGCTTGTAGTCTTTCTTGTTCTAGCTTCAGTTGTTGTTGTAATTTGATGAGTTGGGAACGAAGCACCAGTACCTCGCCCTGGGCTTGATAAAACTGTTCGCGGGAAAGGGTGGAGGCAGGAGGTGATGTTGGTGGAGGCTGTGGATTCTGTGTTTTCTCAATCAACGCCAACAACTGGTCGTCATCATCACTAAACTGGAAATCATCTTCGGATTCCATCCGCGTTTGCGTTCACAGATTGGAGTGGTGAGTGAGTGAGTTGTTGTCGAAGTGTAAGAGAGTAAGAGTGAAAGACATTGCGGTGTTGGGTAATAAGAATTTAAAAGCTATAGCTTAGTTGTTATTAGTCTAAGGATAGATTGCATTCAAAGAGTTTTTTGCCCTATTGGTGATTGATCAATTATATGATCGAGTAGTTTCTTCAGAGTAATGGACTTGTGCAAAAGATACTGTTTGTACTTATATACTTCCGTATTCCTCATGTAGTTATTTTTCTATTTTATTCCGTAAGATCACTCTTGCGGCAGAGATGATGGTGTCATTCAAGTCACCAAGGTGCTTGCAAATGCTTTTGTAGTGTAGATGAGAAACCCATAAAATAAGACATCTATAAATGTCACCTATCGTGAATCACGAAATACATTGTATCAGTCCATTGCCAACAATGAATTAATAAAAGGGTCTGAAGGTGGAATAATACACCAGATCGTTTAAATCGACAAGTTAAACGAGACCCGTCGTATAATCTTACATGATTTCTTGTAGGCATGAAAACTGCAGAAGATATAGAAACCTATGTGAATAAAAAATCATTCTTCAACAAAATCAACATAATACCAAAAAAATGATTTCGCTATCAATAATTATTCTCCGTCAGATCCATAAACTTTCCCTTAGATTTAGTCTCTTTAACACCTCTATATTCACATCATGCAACGCAACGCAGGTAACTAACATAAATGCACTTGGCATGTGAAATGTAATCCTCCCCAACACGTATGCTTGATTCTACAATACTCTATTACCAAACAATAGTGGTCCCAGCTTTTAACGCGAATTTTGTGGCTAAATGGACTGTGGGGTTGTGCCAAAAAGTCATATTAGTACAATCACAGGCAAATGTCCTTTGTAATAGGGACACCGCTTGCATCGATTTCACGTTTCTTTCTAAGAGTTTTTGTGGAAACTGCTGTATATTAATTTCAGCATATATTTTCCTTTTGTTTCTCTATTTTCTCATATCGCTTCCAACTTCATCCTCGAAGCTCTTCTCATTTTTCATCGCATCGCACAATGGCCACTAAGGAGGTAAAGAAGGAGTCGGCCAAGGAGGTTTCCAAGGAGAACTCTCAGGCGGACGTGGCGGCCCCCGTCAAGAAAAATACTACCCCCATCAACAAGACTGCTCCTGCGCTGATGGTACCTGTACAACCAACCGCACTCTCGTCCAAGGATAAGGATACCCAACGGCTTATTGTCGTGCTTTCCCAGGCGTGCTTGGAAACTCACAAGGTCAACACCGGCCCTGGTGGCGGGGACAAGTTTGCTTTGTTGAATTGTGACGATCACCAAGGGTTGTTGCGGAAAATGGGCAGAGACATTGCTGAAGCCCGTCCCGATATCACTCACCAATGTCTTTTGACTCTATTGGACTCGCCTATTAATAAGGCTGGGAGACTACAAGTGTATATTCAAACTGCTCGGGGGGTTCTTATTGAAGTAAACCCTCTGGTTCGGATCCCGAGAACCTTCAAGCGGTTCTCCGGGTTGATGGTGCAATTGTTGCACAAGTTGAGTATCAGGCTGGTGAACAGTGAAGAAAAGTTGTTGAGGGTGATTGCTAACCCCATCACTGATCATTTGCCGACAAAGTGTCGCAAAATCACCCTTTCGTTTGATGCCAAGGTCCGTCGAGTTCAGGACTACGTTGAAACTTTGGCTGAAGACGAATCGATCTGTGTGTTTGTGGGGGCCATGGCTAGAGGGCAAGATAATTTTGCTGATGAGTTTATTGATGAGAAGATTGGTCTTTCTGATTATCCATTGCTGGCCTCGGTGGCTTGTCTGAAGTTTTGCCATGGTTGTGAAGATGTGTGGGGGATTTACTAATTACCTGATACGGTTTAGAAATTGTAGATTATCGTAATAAACATTGTATATAATATAAAAAATAGTGTATGGGTATTTATTACTTTAGCGTGGCGAGTGTCCGGTTTCGCACTGACTTGATCTTCACCAGAGCTCATCGCAAATCATCACCAACACCAATATGGTTGTACTTACCCAGGAGGAAAAGGACTGTGTTAATTATGACGCTCGTGACGGCGACCTTGAAACGCTTACTGCCATTTTTGAAGAAATCGGGCCTGAGCCTCTTCTCTCCATTACTGATGACCAAACCGGGGCCACTCCCATCCACATGGCGGCTGGGAACGGCCACTTGGAATGTGTCAAGTACTTGTTGGGGTTGGTTCCTGAACATGCCCAAAAGTTGGCCCAGCAGACAAATTTCCTGGGCAACACTGCCCTCCATTGGGCGGCATTTGCTGGACATTTGCCGGTGGTCCAATTGTTGATTGAACAATACAAGTGTGATCCTTACCACAAGAATGATTTGGGCCACGACTCCATTTATGAAGCTGAAGCTAATAACCAAGAGGAAGTGGAAACGTGGTTGTTGGGTAACTTTGCCATCGAAGAAACCATTAAGATTGAAGACCATGGTGACGACACCAAGATCACTTATACTCCTGGTCAAGAATCTTATGAACAAGATAGATTGGCCAGAGAAGCGATGGAAGAAGCTGAACAGGATAAGAAGGAGCGGGATGCGAAGAAGGCTGGGGAGTTGTCGGAAGCAACCGAAAAGTTAAACATTAAGGAATAATTATAGACACCTATCGAGGTTTTAAAAGCGTTGTATGTTAGTACACGTATATATTGAGAGGAATGAATTTTAGGACTAGTCACCCAGTTGGGAAAGGACAATTCATTTACTGATTAGAGCGAAAATTTGGACCAATACCATGACTTTCCCCAAATATTACAGTCTACTTAGCGTTCATTCCAGCCGAATTCTCGATTCATTATTCATCTATTTACATGCTACTTGCATCAACTCTCGCACGAGTCGTCTATTTACGGCACCACCTTTGCCCCAACAGCCTTGGCCACAGAAATAACTTGGCCACAAATCAGCTTCATGTCAACATCCTTGTGACGTTCATCAGTCTTCTTTATCTTGGCAATTTCATAAACATGCTTCAAGGAAATCTCCCCCAAAATATTGGTGCCGGGTTTGTCAGAACCCTTGTCCATCTTGGCAGCTTGCATGACCAACCAAGATGTCGGGGGCGACTTCATTTCAAACTTGAATGTTCTGTCTGGTTTGACGGTGATCAAGACGGGGATGGGGGTGCCGGGGTTATAGTTGGCAGTTCTAGCGTTAAATTCCTTGCAAAAGTCAATGGCCTTGACCCCCTTGGACCCAAGAGCAGGACCAACAGGGGGGGCAGGAGCAGCTTGGCCAGCGCCAACCACAAGCTTGATCAATGCAGTTTTGGCAGACATGATGAGTTTTTCACGCGCGCAGGTTGTTAGCTAACCGCCATAGAAAAAAAGGCTAAGATTTGAAAGAGAAAGCAAAACTGTAGTAGGTACGTAAAATAGATTAATCTTTAGCGTACCATTTAAAAATAACTATTTAGATCATGCCTTCCATACTGCAATCCTTCTCTTCATTAAGTTAGTGCTACAATAAACCTTGATATTAATGATTTTAACTAGTGGTCCACTGATGTCGCACAAAACATCCGTGCAGCAATGCGAACTTCCTCATCATGGTTAAACGCTTACCCTTAGATTCAAGGGCAAAGGTCACTGGTCTTAAACAGCCTAAACAATTATTTTGCTTCGCTCGTGATATTGATGGTCGATACGTGTATGATCAACAAGAGGTCGTCGAAAAACACATCAACTATTACTACCTCCCTGATTCTTGGGTGAACAATCAAATCGACCTTGGCGCCGGCTATTCAAAGTTTAAACAAATCCCCGAGGAAGAAAACTTAGGAGATTTTGAAGCCTTGCTTAAGGCATTGGTGCAGCATGAGCAGCAGACCGGGGTGAAGACTCCAGTTGACATTGTCACTTTTCGCGGGTTAATGACTAAGATTTTGATGGTTCCGTTTCAAAACGACCCTATTAACTTTGATCTCGTTGCTTTCGATGGTCAGATTTTTATGAGAGAGAATAAGGCATTGGCGTTGGCGAAAAGGCAGCGGGAAGAGGCAGAAATGGCCAGCGAGCCTGCTGAAAAGTCCGATTATATTAAGCGGTGTCAATATAGTGGCTACAAGTTTGAAACGGTGGCAACCTTGCCTAAACCATGGACAGATTGCACCAGAAAAGAGATTGAAGGGAGAACGAAAAAATTGGTGAACAATTACGAGCAATATATTTCGGTGGTAAAGACGGGGATTGGCTCATCTAAAATGCTTTTGGCCGGCGAAGTTGACTGCATTTATGACTATCTTCCTGAAGGTAATGTTGTGGGCCATTTTGTTGAGCTCAAGACCAGTGTGGCAATTGAAAACCCCCGGCAAATGGCATCGTTTGAAAAGAAGTTGTTCCGGACGTGGGCGCAGTCATTTTTGATGGGGGTGCGTAAGGTGGTTTATGGGTTCAGGGACCAACAACTCATTCTCCGGCTGGTGGAAGGGTACGAGACCGATGAGATCCCAGTATTGCTTAAAAACAATAAAAACCTCAATCTGATGACGGCCCTCAAGTGGTACGGTGCTGCAGTTGAATGGATCCGCAATGAGGTACCTCTTGATGACGAACTGAAGGCATGGCGCCTCTCGTACGACCCAGGCACCCGGCTGTTTACATTGATGGAACTTATGGGCGACGAAAACGCGCAATTGCGCCAAGGCGAATTGTTGACTCCCGAATTTATTGCTTGGAGAACCACCTTACGAAACTAATTCGCAACCACCCCGATCCAGCAATTGCGAAGCATCGACTCAACATTGACCCACGCGTGATATTTGTTGAAGAGGGTGGTGCTGTCGGTACCAGCACCCTTCATTAACTCTTTAACCCCGCCGGGATGGAAGTTGAGGTACGGGGTGATGTTGTATACTTTGCCATTTATGATCGTCCACGCGTCGTCAACTGATTTATGAAGTTTGACCTCTTCGCGTGGGACACGTGTGTATTGGGGAGGTGGAGCTCCAGGTGGAGATCCCCGAAGGCGGGGGCCCTCGGTTCGTTGAAGATTGGCCCAGTCTAACGGCAGGTGTCCAGGTTCAAGCGCCACTTTGGCCCGACCACGGCCAGGGGCGGCACGTTGGGCCAGCGATGCCATAGGAAAGAGGGAATCTGGCATTGTGAACGAGTGTGATATATGAGGGTGTGGATCATCGACGAGAGGAACAGCGAGCGTGTGTGAGTAGTCACGTGAGTAAATAAAAAATGCCAACTTAGTGAAAGGTGTAGTCACATGCGTAATACTTAGTTAGACTATAAGGTATATTTTATAATTTGCTTGCCCTGGTTGTTAAATTAGATTTAGGGATGCAAATAACATGGATTAGTCATTCAAATTGCGTCCGATGAGGTTGAGTAGTGTTTGTTGTGCAAACTAAAGTTAATGTATTGGTGGCTAGGAAGGGAAATTGTATGAGTGGGATGTATAAATTCTTATGATTTAGAGTCAGAAGTTTCTTCGTTTTCATTGGACTCTCATAAAAAGGGATTTTGGTAATACACCATTCACTGGGGTTTTCTTTCACTCCTACTAATATCGGCTTTCCTAAGAATTGAGCAATGGCTTTTTTCACTAAGTTTGCCCCAGCTCTTTCTTGGGGGTCCGGTGTAGCAATATCCAACTCCTCACGGAATCTCTCCCAGTCAATTGAGGTATCTCCTGGGTCAACTTTCTTGTGATCTTCCTTAATACTCTTTATTCTTTATATTTAGAAAAAACGGATGGTTTTTCCAGTTAGCAAATACCTAGTTTATATAGTTTCTTTGCTGTAATGGAATTGATGTGGCCTTTAAGATCCAATTCTCATTTTAGGCGCTTCCTTAATCCTTCACAACCCCACCCCGCCTCGTTGTCCTTGTATGGTTCTTTCATCACCATATGGGGTCAGTGTACAGATTGTGTGAGATTATTTCTCCAGTTCGATGTACGTGTTTCCGCTGACACTGGATCTCTAACACCTATCAAAATCAATACAAATCGAGCAATTTTTAAAGTATGTCCCTCAGCTGGTAAAAAATATTGTCTCTCAGCTTCACTGGGGTACAATTGATAATACCTCTCTTCCATTAACCATTCGTATTAATCATAATTTGTATTAAACCCACTTTCATGTGAAACCTAGTCATTGCATTGTTGTTAACTCCTACTCAAAGTTCAACATTATTCGTACCAAAAATATCCGCCTTTATGGCCAAGTTGGTAAGGCACCTCACTAGTAATGAGGAGATCGTCAGTTCGAATCTGGCTGAAGGCATTTTTTAAGTTTTTAGACCTTGATTAACCATCTACGCCACCCCGGACTCAATTTCCAGAATTGGCCGCGGTCTATCCTTTTTTGCCATGTGCCTCTCTACTTTCTTGACACATACCAAATGTGATGCTTCTTTCGTATATTATTCTTTGATTATTCACAATTATTGACCATAGTAATCCCGTCGGATTCAACCTTTCTTTATTCTTCACTCATATTTTCCCTCTCACATTCAACAGCCGCATCCGACTTATCCACATGCTGCCGACCGACCGCGCCGTCAAGCTCGTGAAAACCCAGCAATTCTGGTGGTTCACTCTGCATGTGCTTTCGGTACTTTTTTTCATTATCTATACATTTAACCTGATCTTTGGTTCCCTGGAACTGGGGCTTGCGTACTACCGGTACTCACTTGTGATGGTGATCACCACCTATGCCATTGTGCTCCTCCGCAATAACAAGACTAAAGGCGTGGCCCGACTTATGGCGGACACCAATTTCCAATACTTTGCTCTAGCCGTGACATTATACCTCTCGCTGTTGGTAATTGGTACTGTGTCGGGTGCATTGTATCCGTTTGTCATTTATCTGGTTTTCCACATTATTGGTTACTTTCAACAGTATCTTATTGAGTTTACTGGGCCAATTCCTCAACAACAAGCCCTTAGTCGCAAGATTGATGATTTTGTTGGCAAATATCAACAACAGGCGACGGTTATGGCGGCAACTCTGGAATTGATGATTGTCATGAACCCACTTACCTTGATTCTGGTATTCCCCACCATCTTGTTTGGTTTAATCCGGGGCCAATTCCAAGTGGCGTTGGGTAACATCGTATGTTATTCTTTGGTGGTAATTTTCCTCAAATTGAGATATAATGACAGTGAAATCACCCGTCAAATGGTATCTGGTTATGATCAAAGGATACAGGCGATTTTGATGAGATTCCCCCAGATGATGCAACCTTATTTGGCGGTAAGAGAAACGGTAATTCGGGTGACTGCCCCGATTGTGAAGCCCAAGCCGAAGCAACACCATCACCACCATCACAAGAAGGTTAAGAAGGATGTAGAAAAGCAAAAGGAGACTGAGGAAAACAAGGAGGAAAAGGTGCCTGAAGCCTCCACTCTGGGCCGTGATTAGTGACATAGTTAATAATTAGTGGAATATGTTCCAAATAAATCATTTACCATAAGCTTCAAATTTTTGATCAAGTAGGATTCGGTGGGAATACTCGGGGCAGTGTGTGATGGTTAGCACAGGTATAATCTGGAGTCACGAATAACTTTAAAAGGAGACCGCTCCATAATTAATTCTATTTAAATACAATACCCGTCTTAAACTCTTTCTGCTATCCCGCAATATTGCCTTATAAGATCATGACATCATAATTTTTATCAATTGTTTGGTTTTTCTCGTCATTCCAATTAAATGTCTCAGCCACCCAAGTGCTACCATTCCACAAAATTACTTTGTATTGGAAATGACCCATTCTCTAAATTTAATTACTTTAATGCTCCACATTCCCATGTATACACTCGGTACCAGCCGCTACCTCCTCATGGACAACTTTGCTGCCAACCCTTTTCTTCGCATTAAAAACAACCATAAATGATAAATTGTATTAAGAAACGGATCAATAAATCCTCTTTTTCCCCCTATCCTTTCTTCTCTTTCTTATACACTGGCCCTCGCTGTTTACCCATTTTGGTCATCTGCGCTCGTTCATCATTCATTCACTAGATGGAGCTATATACAATCCTTGAGGTGGAAACCACCGCCACTTCTGCCGAAATTCGCAAGTCTTACCGAAAATTAGCCCTCAAATACCATCCAGATAAGGTCACTGACGAAGACGAGAGGGCTACTGCTGAAATCAAATTCAAGGAAATCACCCATGCCTACGAAATTCTTTCTGACGATACCAAACGGCAAGAGTACGACTTGTACGGATCTACCAATGGTACTACCGGTAGTAGTTACCCTGAGTACGACTTCTCGGGCAATCCCTTTGAACAATTTTATGGAGGCGGCCGAGAAGACGATTTCTACTCTTACTTCAATGGGAACGGTCAGACCTACACTCCCAACCGCACGGAGGATGCCATTATTGATTTAGATGTCACCTTGGAACAATTGTACTCTGGGAAAACCATCAAGTTCACTCGGTCTCGGAATATCATCTGTCACAGCTGTATAGGTACGGGGGCCAAGAAGTCTGCCGTAGCCCGCAAATGTACCCAATGCCAAGGCCAAGGCCATTATATGAAGTATAACCGGGTGGGTCCTGGTATGGTGGCACAGGAACAGGTCAAGTGTAAGGGATGTGATGGTGAGGGTAAAATTTACCGGATTAAGGACAAGTGTAAGGCTTGTGGCGGTAAAAGGGTGGAAGAGGAGACGAAGATTATGGAGTTTGACATTGCCCCTGGCTCTAGTGATGGCGAACGGATCGTATTATCGCAGCAGCTGGATGAATATCCTGGAAAAGAAACGGGGGACATTGTTGGTGTTATTCATTGTAAAAGTCACCAGTCGTTTGTCAGAAAAGGTGATGATTTGTATTGCCAATACAAGGTGCCGTTGGTGGACGCCCTCTGTGGCTTTTCCCGCAATATTGTGAAGCATCTTGATGGGCGGGCTATCAAGCTTACTACTCCCAAGGGGAAGGTGGTTCGTCCCCTTGAGTTTATCAAGATTAAGGGGGAAGGGATGCCTCATAAGAAGAAGCTGTGGTTCAATCGAGCCGCCCGTGGGGACTTGTATGTGGAAATGATTATCGAATTCCCCCAAGACAATTGGTATCTCGAGAAGAATGATCTTGATAAAATGCGCAACTTGTTGCCTCAACTGTTGGCGCTGAAACTGGACTGTCGCCGCCAGGAAATTGACACCGATTCGTTGGCAGATGAGAACATCGATGAGTATACTGATTTTACCGTTTGCAAACGAGACGCATTGCCTAGCTATCCCGGTAACGAAAAGGAAAAAGAAAGGGAAGAAGACGAACGGGCGGAGTGTACTCCCCAGTGAAGCCATACTTGACAACATGTTAGCTTGTTTCATTGGCGTCCTTGTTACTATAGGAGGTGATTATTCCTACCCTGTATATATGCATAAATCATCAAATGATGTGGACCTTTTTACAAGAAATTTTGAGAGTTTGTTATTTCATTAGGGTTTTATTATGTGAATTCATTTCAACTTGAAATGGTCGTTCCAAGTCGAGGAAATTGCTAATAAGTTTATCTTGTCGTATGCATTAATCCAATAAATCATTAAGTTCATCATGAGTAAGCCCCATGGGCTCAGTTTCCACGTTATCAAATTCCAAGTCCACCTCGGGGCGACCAAAAAACTCAAGGTCCTTTCCCCCCAACGACTCCGTGCCCTCGGGCACGTAATCCACGGGTGCCTCCTGTACAATAATTTCCACGGGGGCGTCAGGAATCTCACCCAAGTAACCCTTCTTGAGTGGATCAGCTACTGCGTTGTCGACAGGCGCATTCCGACAGTGTAATTGGTCTGTTCTCTCGGTGTGTAACAATGGACCCACCGGGGGCTTGATATTGTTCAAAATTCTCTTAACTAACTCATCGGAAACTGAATTCTTTTCCACCAAATCCCGACTACGGTATGCTCGTACTGGGCCCATGTAATCATGCTTAAGCTTGCGAATTTTGGGCTTCGACAGCTTGGGCTTGGAAATCCCCAATTCCGGTTTGTGGATAAACCCCAACAGCGAGTTGGCTTTGGCAAGGGTGGGGACGGGTCTTGCTACCGCAACCGGACGGGGTGGTTTCTGCCCAAGAGTCAGCTTTGCCCGCATAAGCAGCAGCATCTGGTTCGGATCCTTCGCATTCAATGGTGTACGCTTGGCTTGAGTATTCCCTCGACGGGAAGCCCCAGCTCCGGCATTCTCTTGATTCATGACAGCAGTATGAGAAGATTGTTTTGAAACTGTCTGTTTAAGATAGCAGTGCGCGTACTGCATATTTGCTTAATGGAGCACAGACGCTGGTCACAAGCAGAGAGGCGCGTGGATAGACGAGCCATTCCGAGCCGTAGTAGTGACGAAATTTTATCGAGTAGATGTCATTGTTGTTTCCTGGTAATTCACTCATGATTGGCATTGGAACTTCAATTGGAAATGACAATTGACGAGTAATCATTTTGGTCATCAGTTAATTTCATGCATACCATGTCAAATAGCCAGCAGTGGTGATGTATGTTAAAGCATACTGGCTGATTGGAAGAATTAGCAAGTATGACCTTTGAGTAGGGTTATTGGGGGAGACGAGAATTCTCTTGAAAATGTATAAATGAACGTTTTAAGATTGAAAAAAAAAAGCAGGCGTCATAGGTAAGAAACTGTAGGTAGAAGGCGGTTTGTTGGACATGTAGAAAAGAAGAGGTATTTATTAGCACAATGTTGAAGATCGAGTGATGTTGCTAAGCGTGAGTGATGTTGCTAAGCGTGAGTGATGTTGCTAAGCGTGAGTGATGTTGCTAGGCGTTTTATCATTTGAATGTTTCTATAAAATCTGTATACTCAAATTATCAAAGATTTCACAATTTGTAAATTTTTCATTGAAAAATTAATAATTGGTGACCGATTAAAACACGACACGAAAGAATACTCTTGGCTAATCTCTACTATATAACTTTTGAATCAAGCAATACAAGCTTACATCCTCCTTTTATCAATCTTTGATATCTAATATAATAATTAAAAAGTACATGAATTCAAATAGACACGATGGCCCACTTGTGATGCTACCGCAAATGGTATCAGGAGGGCCAAATAGTACAAAAGAATGGATTGTTGTTTAGCTTGTGATTTAGCTGAATTATTTAAGTTCATCCAAACCATCAAGAAATGGGCTTTACCATAAGAATATATATCAAGACTTTTCAAAAGATTCAAGTTTGTTTTACCCTTTAAAGCACTAAATTTAGAAACAAGTTGTAATGCTTTGTGGAGAACGTCTATTCCACTCACTGTGTTCTCCGCTGACGATATGTTGGAGAATCACTTTTCAAATTTATTGTTAATGTTGCAAATGTTTATAAGATCGAAAACGGGGTGGCTCTTCTTGAACTTCTATAGTTTGCAGAATTTTTGCTAACGTCTTTGAGTATTCTTTTCATGCGCTTTATCATTATTACCGCAAAGCGAGAATTTAGTAGGAGAGATTCCCAATAGTTGTCGTCCCGTTATTAGGGGAAACTTAATTATGATCCCCTCCAATAATTGCCTCATATTCAGCGATAAATTGATAAAAGATATTCCCGCAAATCATCGGTCCGACTGTCTGGATCATACCTTGGAGTGTCACATTTCGCTTTTGCTGACAGTCTTAGAATGACTAGAAATTCACAGGCTTAAATTACCGCTGAATCAGCACTTGTGTGATTCAAGCACCAAGTTGAACCAATTGGTAGCCTTGATCTCGCTTTCGTAATTTCCTCACAGTGAAAAGGATAAAGACACATTCTGAGAATCAATTGTGGGATTAGGTTTGTAAATACACCATTCTTCAACTCACAACAGCTACAATTATGAAATTTTAAAAAAAGAAAGGAACTTGAGGCAGACAGGATTTGAACCTGCAACCCTTCGATCTGGAGTCGAAAGCTCTACCGTTGAGCCACTGCCCCACTCCTGAGAAGAAATGCAACTTATAAAAACATAAAGCTAATTAGAAAAGGTGAATCAATATCTTTATCACAACTTTTTAAAAATTGTCTATAAGCCAGAAAGATCAGCATAACAATCAAACCCGTTGTGCCACTGGTCAAAGCATTAGAGTTGTCTTGAAATTTCATCGTGGCAAGTTTTGCCGAATTGGCACAGCCACTTGATGAGGAAGCATTTAAACCGCCTCAAAGACACGGGAACCGTGCTAAAATAAACCTAAGTCAAACATCTAACCCCCAAAAGGCAATTACTTAGGTTCACAGCCCGCTTAGACCGCTTAGCTTGCTTCATTTTAAGCCTAATTATCATCTGGGAACAAAACTGTACCATTTTTCAAATATTCTCGAAAGTATAGCTAACATTTAACAGTGATATCTGATTAAATTGAACCACGAAAGTCACTAGAATTCAAATACAAGAATTTAACAGCTATCCTTAACAATATCCTAAAACTATGGAGGTTTCCTCGTTATAGGCGCTACGCCTCTACACCTGTCGCAGCGCATGCTTGAAGCCTGTGAAACTGTCCGAGGCTTGGTACAGGCGTTACTTAAAAAAATTGTACCATGGGAAGAAAACCTTCTTTTTGACCGGTATTTGTTTGCCGGCGGCCAAACTTTCCAATATTAATGTTGCTCGCATTAGTGGGTGTGGTACTATAGCGAGACAAGGGCTGATGGGGACCAAAATGAGATAGCCACTCGTACCAGGTCAAGCCCCAGACATACGCAGACTACATCTAATTCGAAATACTAAACCGTAATAAAAAGCATTTGGAGTGGAAATGCGGATGGAGTCTGAAATCAGTTTGTTTACGCTTCTAGCGCAGAACTAATATGCGGAAGGTGTACAAAATGGCAACAGAAAAACCCGTCATATTTATTGTACTCGCATTGTCAACTAGTGTATTCTGGTGGCAAACGATATGCCGACAATTTTATAGTTTAGACACTTATTGTGTCATCCCGACACTTGATAACCCAAATTTAGAGCCTGTCGATATATACAGTACCTAGCGACTAGTTTCTGGAGTAGTGTCTTTCACAAACGAACGGCTGAGCCGCACACTTCTTATCGCACCACGAGGTGTAGCTACCTTGACCGTACTCGAAAATAATAGAGTTAACCATGGAGTACGCCACTAGCATGTAGTTGAACTCTAATGAAATGACAAATATCGTCTAATAATTTTAAAAATTCTTCTCTGTTCTCAAATACGCCTAATTGCTCGTCACCCATCTCCTCTCATCCGCACGCACTGACCACCATGGCTATTCAGGAGATATCCAAATATCCTGATAACGACCTGACATGGATCTATCTAAGTGATTGGATTCTCACCTGTATCATTGGATGGTTTCTCCTATTTTTTTTTGATCGCTATGTGGGGCTTCTTATATCATGGCTTTTCAAGTTGGTGCTATGGCGGATGTACAAGATTCGGGTCACGGTGGAGCTGTTCAAAATCTCGTTTTTGGCAGGGCGGGTATTTGCCAAGAATGTCACCTATGTGGATGCTGATAAGCTGATACTGGTACTCAGTCTCAATATCACCTGGCGGTACTGGCTCTTTCACCGGATGCGATTACTGGAGTATGTGCTCCGGGAAAAGGTTTCTGAGGAGCCAAAGTCCAAACAAGATAACGACTCCCTTCCCACCCGCTTTTTGGTGATGATAGACGGCTTGGAGGTTTTTTGGATGAACCGCACCTTTGCCTATGATGACATTGAATCCAAGCTTCTGGAGGCAGGAATCAGGTTTCTGAATTCATTTCAGACATCCCTGGAAATGGAAAAGCGTAGCAGTGACAGTTCGATCCATCTGCGTCAAAAACAGCCTGCACGAACCACCCTAGTGGAAAAGGACGAGCCTGACCCAACCAACCCCCCCAATTCGTGGTCTACAGAAGCTTACATCCATATACTTCTAAAGGTGGTGCCATTGGGAATCCATATCAAGCGAGGAGCCATTGTCATCGGTAATCCTACTGTGCCTACGGTGATGTGCTTGACCTATAAACTGGCCCAAGGGATTTACGACTTGGCAATGGCTGCTAACCCCCTTGATCCCTACAGAATGGTGCAAAACTTCAACTTTGATAAGTTTCAGGTTTCGCTTAAGCCAAACATCAACTTTGACGGCAAGCAGTATGCTGCTGAAAAAACCACCACGAGAAAGCACCAGGGGAATTTGTACGTCACCCAGTTCCAGCGGGCGGTGCATTCTATTGATAAAATATGGATGAAGATTTGGCGAAAGTCGAAAAAGCAGCTGGTGCAAGAGACGGAGGATCCGGTAAAGGAATGGCGCGGGTTACGCCGGTACCTTGACGGGACGGATGATGTTTATGTGATTAACGATGAGGAATACGCCAAGGTACTGATGATAGTGGACGCCACCAATGCCCGAATCAGCTATTTTTGGGACCAGGGGGGCCACCAACTGGGCAATCGTGTTCAAGATGACCCCATGCCGGTGCAGGGGGTTGAAATAGAACTACTGGGGGCCATGATTCAATATGGCGCCTGGGCAGATAAACAGCGTATTCCCCTTCAGCACATGTTTGTGCCGGTGCTAGCACGGGATCTGCCCCCCGTGCCTATTGACTGGTCGAGGGGGAGTCCTCGTCAGTCGCCGGGGTTCAATATCTCGTTTCAGGTCAAGGACGAATTGGTTTTGCGTATTCCTACTCGAGAACCCAGTAAGGATAAAGAACAGCTTCACCGCACCAATCCGTTGCCCACACACAACGAGGTACGCCCCTTTGGCTGGCTCGAGTTGAAAATGGGACCCGAACTGAATTTGGGACTGTACACGCTGTTTGTCTCTCATGGAGACGGATTTCCTCACAAACTCGACGGGTTCTTCAACAAATTGGAAGTGCGGCTGAGTGTCAACCACGACATTTTGTTATTGGCAGATACTCATGAGTTATCAGCGCTGATTGGGTTTCCGTTGGAATGGAATGGACCATGTGATTGGTCTTTTGCAAATGTAAGTAGTGGAGTCCGACTCTACCTTTTGCGGGAGCACGTCACCCTTATTGCTGATATCTTTTCCGACTTTGCTCTGGGGGATCCCACGCCATACGAGTTCCTCCGGCCGTTCACCTACGGATTCGCCTGGAAATTGGTGGACTACAAGTTATTCTTCAACGTCAACGACCACAATATCATTTCCAACCCATTGGACACGGAAAACAACACCTATCTTTCGTTCAAGGGGGAGGAGTTGACGGCAGACATTTCTGCGCCACTTCAGGGACCACTAACCAAGTCCACTACCATCTCCTACCGCCTCTTTACCCCGGGTTTTGATCTCGAATTGCACACACCCCCTTGGCACACCACGTCCGCGTTTATGAAGGAGCTGCTGCGGGTGGGGCGACTGGGGGATTTCATTGTGGACGGCTCGTATACGTTTTACGACATCATCGAAGTGAACTGTCTGAATTACATTGAGATCCGGTGTGTCGCCGACGACATTGCGGTGATGTTTTACGGGTTTGTTGTGAAGTACTTTTTTATCATCAGGGAAAATTATTTTGGTGAGTTTGTGCATTTCAAAACATTCGAGGAGTATTTGACGGAATCAGGCGATGATGTGTTAGCGCAGCAGGCGGCGGATTCTGAGCCTCAGACCATCGAGGATGTGGATTATTGGAAAATTCCCAAAACAGACAACGACGTCGACGTGTTTTTCACGTTCCAAGTAAAGCGGGGAACCATTATTTTTCCCGTCCATTTGTATAGTCTGGCCCATCATATTAGTCTTGGCTTCGAATCACTAGATGTCGACATTAGGTTCACCAACTATTATATGGACTTGCAAGCGGACTTTTCTCCGGTGGAGGGGCGGCAAGTGGGGATGGCATTCGAGCTGTTTGACCGGTACTACGCCCACGTCAAGAACCGGCCCACCCAGTGTACCATTGACGGCCTTTCTATCCACGCCCACCGGATGTTTGGTATCCCCCCGCAAGAAATCACATACAATGCGAAATGGGATTTTGAGGCAGGGAAAATAAACATCGATTCCTCTACCCAGTTTGTGCGGCTGTTGACGGATGCGGTTGAGTATTTTGCCTTTGGGTTTACCGATTCGGAAAACACTCTAGGAATCCCGGAGCCGGCGGTGTACGATGCATTCAACATTACTTTCCGGTGTCCGGTGATATCGGTCAAACTCAACACCGCGGTGGGGGTGTTACACGTCGAGATGTTCCGGTTATTGGTACTGTTCAACGACTATCCTAACAACCGCTATTCCGGTAAGGTCACCGTGCTTGTTCCGGAGATTGTCGTCGAGGTTTTACAGGGAGAAATGGTGGTGGCGGCATTGGAAACGCTGGTTATCTTTAACAACTTTATCATCAAGCGTAACGGCGATCGGCGCTGGCTATTGCAAGAACAACACATTCAAAAGAACGATGCCCCCTTCCACAGAAACCCGTTTCTTTTAGCCCCCCATCTCAGAAACCACCTCTATGCCGCTGCACAGGGATGTTTTCTTACCTCGCTCACTCTTCCCGATGCCAATTTTCCCCTTAAGAACGACCTCGCCAACGACTCCCTGGGGTCTTTATCGGACCCACTGGTGATCCTGGACGAGTCCAGTCAGTACGGATTCAATACCATGTATCCCACCCAGGACTACGAGGAGGAGGACTTTCTTCCCGCCACTGCCGTGGACCCTGAGTTTGAATATGACAATTTGGTAGTGGAAATTGGCGAGCTCAAGGGCTTTGTGGGGCTGCTGGCATTGTTGGTAGTGGCAGCGATCGCCGAAAGTTGGGTCACGGTCACCCTTGAGACTCTCATTGACAAATTGCAGACCAAAGTGGTCCAGATGATTAAATTGAAGATGGGGGAGCAAAAGGCGGTGGTGTCGGCGAGAATAGTCGTCCCTCGGGCCCAGATAACGGTGGGGGAGTACGCGGTGGCCAATAGGGGTGTGGTGTGGCAACAGCCGCCGGGGCCAGGGATTAGCATTGATGTACACGAACTTCTGATGGCGGTTGGTTCCCGCAAGGATAAAGCCAGCGGGGATCCGGTTTTGGATGCCTTGACTGAGTGCACATTGGCTGCCCATTTGAAACAGGTGGATATAAGGATGTTCCTGGAAGCATCCAATCCAGCACTACTCAAGTTGAAGGATGTGGAGTTTTGGGGATCTAAGCTGACCCATTTGGATGCGGTGGCGTCTCTTGGCGTAGAACAGTTATCGTTTGACTTGGACACTCTTAGTATGGAGTGGTTGAAACACTATGTCGACGATATGGAAATGGCCATCCAGCCAGTTACCGAGGCGTTTGGCCGGGTTTGTCAGAAACTGAGCCAGATCTACGCCAAGTTGGTTTACATTTTGACCCGGGCGCTGACGAAATCTGAAATCGACCACGACCCTGGGGTGCTCACCAAGCCAGCATACGTGCTTCGTCTGCGTTCAGAACACGTGCGGTTTTACGATGGCTGGAAAGTGACCACCCGGTTACGACACATTTTGGATCTGTTGCCCGTGGAGTGGCGGTACCAACCTGACACCTTGAGTCTGCCGCTTCCCGACGATGCCTACGACTTTGTCTATGATGTATTTACTCGCTGGCGGGGTTGGGAAGCGATGGACGAACAGCGGAAGATCTATTTTGATTACATTTTTGGCCGGGAACACCAGTCACCCAGTCAAGGATGGGCCATGGAATCCAAGCTCACCAGTTTGGTGGTTCGGTTGCACAAGGGTGAAGAGTATGACTACGTTGCGGGGGAGAAGTTTACGGTGCTGGTTCGCCAGCAACAGTTGGTGAAGGTTCCTATTAATAATTTCGGCATTGAGGTGCTTGATAAAGGAGAGTCTTACGAAGTGGTGACGAATATTGGTGGCATTAAGGTAAAGGCGACGCCGGTGTTTTTTGAAATGATCAGGAATCGCCAACAGTGGCTTCCGAACCCCAAGAAACCGAAGGCGACGGAAGAAAAGCAAGCAGAATCCATTGATATTTTGCTTCTGGCGGTGATTTCTGTGGACTATGACATTTCCATCCATCTTCCCAATACATCAATCGACATCGGCGGTGTTGTTGCCACCGATATCGAATTGCTCGCGTTGAAGCTACTGCTGACTCCATTGGTCGGGTCGTGCGCCTTAGCGGGAAGCATGGTCATGTCAGTGATTAACGACGACCAAATGTTGTTTAATACCAGTGCTGATGGTTTTGACTTGGTTACGGGTATCTGTGAGGATGCAGTCAAGGTTATTGGCGGGCTGATGGACAAGTGGTATATCAAGTTTGGCAATCAGAATATGGTTTCACTGCTTCGATTGATAAAGAAGGATGTGGAATATATCAACCAAGTGATTGGTGTCAAGGAAGATGGGAACGACGACGGTGGTAACCAAAACGACGAAAACATAACGACTCCGGTTGATTTGGCAGCTTTGGTTGAAAAAGCAGGGGTGATATCTATGGATATTGCTGTGAGTGAGTTAACATTAGAATTGGCCAACGAACCTCTAAAGGTAATCTGGCAGCTCCAAGGATTTGAAATCGGTGGCCTTTCCTTATCAGATTTAATCAGATTAAAAGTGATGTTAAATGATAGCAAATCATTGGTGAAATTGGGTCACGTGCTGGTTTTGCAGACAGAAACGCTGGGGATGGCGTTTGCAGCCACCACCATGCCGATGGGACTGAACTTGGCCAACTGGTTGGTTGATGTGCAGTCCCTGGTTCATCATTTTCTGGCCGATGTGCCGCAATTGGTGAATGCGGTAAAGGCGGCGATTTACCATGAAGCTAATTTGAGGAAAAAGGTTGATGAGTTGATCTTGTTTGTGAATGACGGTAAGCGCGGTGGAGGGGATACTAAAAAGGATACTGAAAATGATTCTGAACACGAAGAACAGCCACACTCGAAGTCAGCCAAAGCAATCACCATGCCCCGTTTCAGATGGTCGTTTTCAATGGCAATGGTGACATTATCCACCCGCGTCAATGACATCAAACTCGCTCTTGAACTCTACGAACCAAAAGCAATGTTATCCAACATCACCCATGAAGGAAACGTTGTGTCTGTGCCAACATATGGCGACTTTGATATACATAGTGCCCGGTTGGTATTGCTTAACCGTGCCGTCAATGTGAATCAGCTGACTTTGGTGGATGTCAACATCAATTTGTCGGTGTTTAACAACGACGACTTGACCCAGTCATTCCAGGTGAAATCACAATGGTGTCGAGTATGTCTAACTCCGGCTCTGTTTACTCGAATTGTCACGTGTGTTGATGTTACCCAATCGGTATGGAGCACCCGGAAGTCGCCTACGGCAACCAATTTTACGAGGTCCCCAACAAAACCGGAGTCACTGCCCCATCGTTCTATTTTTGACCGTTTTTCTCTGGTGCAATTTCTCGCTTATAATTTCTGTGTGGGATGGTTGTTCAACACCACGAGAAAAGATTACCCCGGGGTGACATTTGGCGCCGAACGGTTCTTTGCGACTCTTGACCGGAAAATGGGCAAGTTGACGTTATTGGACGCCTATACCCTGGTAGCCAATGGCAATCGTTCCACCAATTTCTACTCCAATGGATCGGAAATCACCAGTCTCAATCGGGCATTTTTGCCCAAGATGCAGGTAATTTATCTGATTGACATCGAACAGCAGGATATGCGGGTGATGGTAAATGGCGATCTGGTGGACGTGAAATTCTTGTCTAATTCCATTGTTCTCTTAGAACTCTCGCTTGAGCTGTGGAGTGACGTGGAGCGGTTCTTTTCATCAAGGAAAAAGCGCATGTCGTCAACAGCTATAGAATTCGACAAGGCGAACGTATCGACGTTCAAGCCAATGTTCAATCAGGTGGAGGTAAGTTTCCATTTCGATGGTCTGAAGCTATTGTTTTACCGCATCGAAGACTGCAGCCCCGACTCTCCCGGGTCGTTGTACTTGACCTCTCCTGCGGTGGATGTGGCGATTCTTTACCAGCACCAAGGAGTGCCTGAACACGTCCTCAAACTCGATGTACTCATTTCTTCCAGTGATAACATTCTCCATTCATCATGCGTGCCTGTAATTGATGATATCATCAATGGCGTGCGTCGTATGATGCGCAAGTCAAAGCGGGATGCTATTTCATCGCCTTCGACGCCAACAAACCAAGTTTCCGAGCAGTTTGGGCTGCCGCCGTCGAGATTGGATCGGCACCCCCCGCCTCCACCATCACCGGCTAGCAACAACGGGTTACAGAAATTGTTTTCCCAGCTTGATTTGCATTTGGGGATCAGAATAAATCCCCAACAACTTATGCTTTCCTGTGAACCGACAGCAAAGGTCGCCGCGGTGGTGGCAATGCAGGGAATCCACGTGCAGATCAACTCAGCAACCAATACCGACGAAAATATGCTCTTTGGTCTGTTGTTGGTGGAGGGATTATCGGCGCTGTTGCAACACATTTACTCTCGGGAGATTTCGGGGAGAGTAGCCCTACTGTCCATCACCATGCTACTGCTGCTTAACCTTGGGGACGAGGTGCTGATGTTGCTGCTGATGGCAATTAACGATGTCCACTGTTATACCAACATGAAACAAATCCAAGATGTGGAGTTGTTTAAGGATATCTGGTTCCCCAAGGAGTTTGATGATGACACACTGGCCAAATCGGTAGACTGGGGGTTGGCCGCAACCGAAAAGATCAGCGACCGCTTCAATGAGGTTCTGACGACGTGGGCGTTCCCGTGGGTACTCACTTTTATCATTACCGCCTTCAAGTTGGAGGTAGAGTTTGGTCCGAAGTTGGGCAACTTCTTATTGGACATCAACCACGCTTGGGCGGTGCTGTGTAAGCTGATTGATTGGTCCCAAGACTTGATGATTGGGATTGATAGCATCGTGCTTGGATCCAAGGGCCGACTTGGTGTGGATGTTCAGCTTACTAATCTCAATGTCCACACTGCAATCTCCTGGCATTTCGAAGATAACGTGGTTGAAGTACCGTTGATTCTTATCAGTGCCGGGTTTGATCATATTTGGGCAAAGTTTGCTTTCGATGAACACGTATTTGCCATGTCAATGATCGAACAGTTTCTGGTGGATATTTATAACCAAAAACTGGCTATGACCATTTCAAAGGACCACCTTCTGGTCCAGATTGCCTGTGGATGTGCTGAGGTTTACATGACTACATTGACGGCCTCCAGTTGTATGGATATTTATAATACTGTGCAAAGAATGATGCAAGAAAAGCGGACGAGTTATAATGAAACTCTTAAAGACAGTGCCAAGGGTGGGCCGGAAATGAAGCTGGAACTGCAAATGGATCTGGCCATTCTTGAGCTGGTGAAGAAATTGGAGCTGCGGATCCAACTCTTGTTTGGTCATTTGACTATATACGTGTTCCCATCTCTGTTTGAGGATACCAAGGTGTTGGTGGTGAAATTGGACAAACTGCGGGCTCAGTTTAGCCAGAATGAATTCCTGGGGGGGATTTCCAACGAGTTGGAACTCAAGTTTAACGATTTGACCATCGCGTTGTCCAAAATCCCCGCCACCCTGAGCGAGTTTATTGCCGAATGCTCGGTGGTGGACTTTAGCCACCACGCCCACCTTGCCCGGGGGGGAAACATTTTTGTGTTTCCCAGCTTCAAAGTTCTGATGCGGCTGTTTCAAAAGTACGCCGAGAATGTCGTGGACTACTTGTACCAGTCACTGTTTGGCAGCACTGTGGACATTCGGTGGAATTTGGGACAGATCAACTTTATTCGCGAAATGTATCTGATCCATAAACGGGCTCTTGACCTGAGACGAAGTTTATCGACGTTTGAACCGCGACCCGATCAGAAACTCGACGAGGTGATTGATGATACCATAAACAAGGTGGCGCTGAATGGAAAATACCAATACGTGCCAATGGCGCCACCGATTATTGAAGCTCCCAAATTAAAGGAGCTAGGAAATGCTACCCCGCCGTTGGAATGGTTTGGGTTACATCGGAACAACTTTCCTGATGTTACCCATCAAGTGGCGATTGTTGGCTTGCAGCGTGTTATTCACGAAGTGGTGATGCAATACTCGAAAATACTAGGCAAAGCATAAGAATAGAAACTACATTAGCATAATACATAATAGAAATGAAAATTAAATGATTTCGTAGATGCTTAATTTCTATTAGTCTAATTAATTTATGCAGTAACCTCCTTCCCCCTCAATCTCTCCAAATTCTTTCGATCTCTCTCTAATTGTTTCTTTTCGATTCGTTTCATTGCCAGCAATCGAATCTGCTCGCCGTACTTGTAACACATCACAGGCCACACAATCAACACCAAGGAAATAAAGGCACACATTGTATGGGACCAGCCGTACCCCATGGCGTCAAACATCTTAGGCGCAAACAAGGGAAAAGTAAAGCCAAACAACGACCGAAACATGGCCGCTGCCGCCACCGACAGGGCTGAAAAGTTAATGATCACCTCGACTCCTTCTTCATTCTTGGAAGTGTGTATCGACATATCAATAAAATATGCTTGACTCAGTTGGAAAATGCAAACAATGCCAAAGGCAAAAAGGGCCAGCCCGATCCCGGGCATGATCCAATGAAGACGCTTTTCGGCAGACCAACCAAACCAAATGAGCGACACTGGAACAAACAATGATGACACAATCAACATGGGAAGCCGGAATTCAGGTTTGGGAACCCCATTGTTCTTGGCCGTCAAATGGTTGTAAGTACGTCCGATAAGCACAGTCCACATGCAAACGGCGAGGAAAAATCCCACCGCCATTGGGAGATACATAAGCCCGGTGATTGCAGCGTTGTAGCCATACACTTTCCGGAAAATCGAAGGAAATGCCGTCACCAAGAGGTACATAAACCCGTAAGTAAACGCCATGAGCGCCCCAAGCGAAACAATCATAGGGTGTGTAAACAATAAAGTAATAGGACGGGTACAAGTCAACCACATCTTTCCCAAGAAGGTCTCGCCATCGGTCAATTCATAGATGGTGTGGAGATTGGGATTGCCAGTTGCCTTACGAAGACGGTTGGCCTTACGTTTAAGGAGGGTAGGGGCGTATGTTTCACGGAAGAAGAGAGTGGCTACCACCGCCACAGCACCGTTAAACATCGAAAGAACGTAAAAAGTCCACCGCCATGATAATCCAGCATTGACAATGAATCCAGAAATTAAAGGAGCAATACATGGGCCAAGAAGAGGGGCCAAGGAGTATCCAGCCAAGGCAATATTAACATTCAACGCTCTCGCCTTAGGCAGTTCACTCTTCATGCACATGTCTGCGATTACCCCAGCACATACATTCATGGGTACACATCCGAACATACCACCAATAAAACGGAAAACCATGATTTGGGCAGTGGTCTTCGAAAAGGCACAGCCAATATTAAAGAAAAGGTTCATCCAAACCAGAACGTCTAGAACGATCTTCCGGCCAATGGCGTCGTGTTCGGATAAAGGAGCAATTATAAGAGGGCCAATAGCCCAAGCCAAAATTTGGATTGAAACCACCATCAGTTTAATTACCGGATTGGTGATGTGAAACTCAGCGGCAATATCATCCATAGCCGGTGAAAGCATGGACGACGTCATCGGGGCAACAAGGGCATATGCCAGCACAAACCCAATCATGATCCATTTTTTTGTTAAACTCCAATTGGCAGGGTTATAGGGGTCATCGATGCTATCCCAGGTGATCAACTCGGGATCAACATCCGTAAACTCACCCCCCTGGTCTTTAATACCAATGGTGGTTTCATTGACAGGGCCAGTGGGTTGTTTTTCAAGATTGTTACCGCTGATGTTAGTAGGAAGCCGTTCAAGATCATTTTCTTCATCATCAAGTTCTTGGTTACGGTGAATCAACTCATCTAGAATAGTATTCTTAGCTTCCACCCGAAGTGTTGCAATGGCATCTTCATCCAAGTCACCATAAATCTCCTTAACCAGGTAAGCCCCGATCAGGCCCCGCCGGCTTCTTGACAGGTCAAACAGGTTACGGAAAGAAGCTCTTCTGGTATTTACCCCATCGTAGTTGGCCAGGGTTAAAGGAACTGGATATAATCCCGAATCGTTAGACGACAGTAAAGAAAGATGCTGTTCTAGGACGGAGGATTTCTCCATTTTTTCGTTTTCAGTCATAGGGATTTGGCGGAATGGCCACTAATTATATATTAAGAGTTTTTCTTCTGCATGTATATCTCGGTAATAGGCGGTTCCGTAAGGCGTTTCCGATCTGCGAGAACTGACGCGATGGGTTAGGTAGCAGCTAGAGGGAGTTGAGCAAATGCCCCGAATGGGCAAAACTACAGAGGTGTACTTTGAAATATCATTATGGGTACCCAATTTTGACCCCTCACCGTTTTTAATTGCTTGTTATTGTTCAAAATTGTTCCTTGTCTACTATTTTTCTGATGCGCATGTCATCAGTACATTAGCCAAACCAGCGTACGGCTAAAGCGGATGTGGCATGATAGGGAGAAAATCAGAGGAATTGGTCAAGAAATACACCACGAAATTAATTTAATTTTTGATCAATTGAATACATGGGAATTTTACATCCAAATCCAGTTTTTCACTCACATGTTACACAACCGCGTTTACCTTGGATAACCGGGATCACTTATTCCGCCGAAGATACCCATCGATAACCGTTCGGACATTAAAGAAAAATATGCAAGAAAAATTAAAATTGCGATTTTTGTGGATCGAACACAAGACCTCCAGATTGACTGACCGAAGTTGACTTCAGTCTGGCGCTCTCCCAACTGAGCTAAAACCGCTCTTTTTGTTAGTTTTTTTTCTCACATGTATTGATATATAGAGAGGATAGAGAAACCTTAGAGCGGGGAAAACTCAGGTGATGGTGCACAGAACTGCGGGAAATGGTGGGGAATTGAACCGGGGAGCCCTTAGGCGTGGGCCTTTTTAAAGCCTAACCATCGAGACATAATCACTGCAGAATAATCAGAATAATGGTAAGATAAAAGTTTGAAACTAGAGACTTGTACACCAACTTTCCGGCTCTCCTAAGAATTGAGCAATAGCTAGTTTTACTAAGTTCGCCCTTAGTCTTTCTTGGGGGTCCCGTGTGGCATTATCCAATTCCTCACGGAATCTCTCCCAGTCAATTCAGGTGTCTCCTGGATCAACTTTTATGTGATCTTCCATAATACTCTTATTCTTTATATTTAGAAAAACCGGATGGTTTTTCAGTTAACAAATACCTAGTTTATATAATATCTTTACTGTAATGGAATTGGCATGGCCTTTAAGATCAAATTCTCATTTTAGACGTTATTTTAAGTCCTCAAAACCCTTCCCCGCTTTGTTGTCCTTGTATGGTTCTTTCATCACCATATGGGGTCAGTGTACAGATTGTGTGAAGTTATTTCTCCAGTTCGATGTACATATTTCCTCCGACGCTGGGTCTCTAACACAAACTACTTATAATTCAAATTAAAGTTAATCTAGTAATTTCAGATAGCATGACTATCAGCAAAAGCGTTACAAAGCCACACTGAGCATGGACCTTGGACAATATCATCGGATATCAGAAGAATGCGATGTGGAACAACCCTAATATTATTAGACCTCCAGCAGCAGAGTGCTAATGATACTGCCGCCGAAAAATCATCAACTGCTATCAGGAATATGTACGATCATGCCATCTCTTGTCATAACAAATACTTCTAAGCTATCGCAGGAACTCGGACCTCTTCCGATAACCATTAATGCAAGGAGTCAGTCGAGAAGAACCCAAAGAGATTAGAATAAATACTAGATAAACTGAAGTATGAAATACAATTCTGTCATTTGTGCTTATTGGCATTTACCTTCTGAGCGATATAAGTGTGGAGAGCGACCTTTGGAATTTCCGTACGATATGGATCATTGAAGCTTTGACTAAACATCTATTCAATAGTATTGCCAATGAGATGAGAGACATTCTTAATAAGTTCTTTTTGCTTGCTTCAAAATTTAGCGCTATAACCGAGAAATAATGATCTTCTATGTTGTAAACTATGTTATAACGCTTTGGTTGCTGCTCTTAACCACTTGAGCGAGCCCTTTTCCCCCATTTTCCGTAATTTCGGAGACAATTCTCGCCAAATATCACTATGATATTCATTAATCCACGCAATCTCATCATGGCTGAGATATCTCTTTTCAATAAGTCGACGGGAAAACGGCACTCGGGTTTGGTAACCAAAACCAAGGAAGTTTTCACCCAGTCGAGTCTTTCCGAAAGAATCGTCGCATTCGATGACCTCAACTTCACTTTCAATTCGGAACCCAACCTCACCATCAACATAGTATCCCGGTTCTACCGAAGTGGTAGCCCCAGGCACAAACACCGGCTGCTCAAGAGACACTCCCAGGGAAATATAAACTGGACCTTCATGAATAATGCCACACGCACCAATTCCATGGCCAGTGCCATGATTATAGTCTAAACCGTGTTCCCATAATGGCTTCCGAGCATAGCCATCAAGAACAGTTCCAGTTTCTTTCGATCCAGGGGGGAACTTGGCATTAGCCACAGCCAAGTGTCCTTTTAACACTAGAGTGTAGTACTTGCGATAGTCTGATGGTTGGTCATAAAAGGCATACGTTCGGGTAAAATCGGTAGTGCCTTCCAAATAATGCCCCCCAGAATCCAATAAAAAAATTCCCTTGGGGTTCACAATTTCACTCTCTTCTGCGGAAGGGGCGTAATGAATAATAGCAGCGTTGGCATCGACCAGAGCAATTGTTTCATACAGGAGCTTCAAGAAATTGGGCATGGACTTGCGAATCAGCAAAATCTTCTGTGCCACTTGCCATTCAGTCAATTTCCTTTTCTTGCGAACTTGTTTTTCTAACCAGCTTGCGTGGATGATGAACGCGAGCGAGTCTTTGACTTGGGCTAGCCGAGTGTTTCGCAATTCCACGACATTCTTCACTGCCTTCAAATACAGAATAATCAGGTGGTATTTGATATTTGATCTCGGGAACCTTCCGGGAAGAGTTAGAACAAGTGCATAACTGCAAGACAGCCTTGCTGGTAATATCACCAGTCTGTTCTCCGACAAGATAATTCTGCCCAAATCAGGATAAAAATCAGAGTATGGGGCAACTGAAACGGTGGGGATTGCATTCAAGTATAACTGAACTTCTTCGGTTACCTTTTGAGGGTCCACGTAAACGGTCGCGGTGTCAGGCGTCACCAACGCGTAACTGAAAAAGGTCACGTCAAACTCAAGATCGTCTAATCCTCGTAAATTAAATAACCACGCAACTTCGTCTAAGGCCAGAATTACGTGGAGCTGTGAATCACCCATCTTTGCTCTTACCTTGACCAACTTGGACTCCACCGATTCACCAGCGTAATCCAATCCATAGATGAATACAGGGGTGGTTGACCTCAACGGTCTATTATTCCAAATGTTATCTATGAGGTTATCGGTATCCGGGATAAATTTGAACGGTAACGCCCCCAGAAGCTTATCGAGCATTTCCCCTTCAACCAATGACAAGTATTTTGGGTCGCCTGCGACCAGAGACGTCCACGCATTGTTTGTAGCCTGATCAACGGCCCACTGAGTCCACAGAGGCACCCCTGGTTGTCCCTGTTTGAGCACTTTCCAATATTGAGAATCCAATTGCTTTTCGGCTTGCAAAAAGTACCGACCATCGGTGGACAAGCTGGCTAAGCCTGTCAACTCAAATTCATCTTCTAATGTCACCACAGCAGTACCAGCACTTCCAGTGAACCCCGAGATCCACTTCCGGCGTTGGTCTGATTCTCCTGCATATTCCGAGGAATGTTCGTCCGCCAGAGTAATGATATATACCCCTATTCCATGTTCTTTCATTTGTAGCCGCAATTTCTTCAATCTCGCTGCCATATCCTCCTTGGTGGGCACATCAGCGATTACTGGGGTGTCGTCGAAATCATCGTCTTCGGAATCGGACTCCGAATCTGATTCAAACTCGGTTACATTAACCAGAGACAGCAGCCATAATCTAGGGAGACAGCCAGTAAATACCGACGGGAAAGGAGGACACAGTCTAGACCTTTCTCTTTTATGGTTTCCCAATAATGGTGTTTTTTCGGTCATAATGAGGGGAACACAAGTCCGCACTGATAAGCGGCAATTCCCCGTGCCACATGGTGTAGTCACGTGATTAGTGGTTACGAGGACTCGAACTCAATTGTCCGATACCAATCACTGAAACCAATCTTATAGCTTTGCTAGGGTATGTATGTTTAGCCAGCCTCAGCATTTAGTTATTGTGCATCGAGATCGCGTGAACGCGCTTTGATCAACTTAGAAGCCATCCTAGCCACCATGGTTGCTACCCAGGTATACTATAAACAGGGTTTTCAAAAATCAGTACTGGATACCCATTCGTGGAGAAAGGTGGACAATTCTGTGTCATTTATTATCCCCTATTTAAATAAAGCTCAGTCTGTATTAGATATCGGCTGCGGCCCAGGACTGATTCTGATAGATCTAGCCAATTATGTTAAATCTGTTACTGGAATTGACCCGTCGGAAGGGGTTATCGAAATAGCAAATCGCACCCTTTCTAGTTTTGCCCAGCTGTATCAAGACCGGGTGTCATTTTCCATTGGGTCTGCCTATGAGATCCCATTTCATGATAATCTGTTTGAGGTTGTGTTTGCTCACCAAGTTGTAATCCATCTTGCTGACCCTGTGAAGGGCATTGAAGAGATGATCCGTGTTTGTAAGCCTGGTGGGTATGTTTTGGTGAAAGATGCTGATTTGGACATGTTTACTATATTTCCCAAAAAATATCAGACTGGCATCAATTACTACTTGAAGAGGTCAAATACATCGTCTCAAAGACAAGCTGGCCGTCTGCTCAAGGTAAATTTTCTTGATGCTGGTGCTCGCGAAGAAGACATCACCTTTACTTCATCGGTGTGGAACGTCAATTCTCCCTATGAACGTCACCGTTGGGCCGACGACGTTATTGAACGGATAAAGACAGGGAGGGAAATTGACTACACTGCCGATAAGGCAAGTTTGGATAAGACAATTAACACTTATACTGCATGGGCAAACGACCCGGAAGCAAATATGTTTATGCCCCACGGCGAAGTTGCCTACAAAAAAGTATAGCATAGGCAAATATCTAATTAGCAATTTACAACCCCAAGTCCTTCTTCACAATTGCCCGACAAATGGGGTGGTAGGTGTGTTCCCACTTTTGGAAGTAAGCAACTGCTTGGTCCCTATCCACTCTATTGAGCATCACGTAACCAGGACGGACATACTTCATCCGCCCAACCGTCCCCAACCATTCCCCCATTTTGGTAATATATTTGGCTTCAGCACCGCTCACTTGGAGCATGTAGTATCGAAACAAGATTTCTGCATTGTGAGAGGTGGAATATTGGGGTATGCTTTATCCATAGCTTGGAGAGCTTTGTGGCTCCAAACAAACCCATCAACATCATCATAGCTCAACAACGAGTCGAGCAAAACCACCAGCTGGTTGGGCTCAAAATCAGCAATGTCGTGTTTGCTAAACTTGGAGTATTCACTGGCCAGTTTCCATTTGTGTGCGAGCGAGTAGCACTGGTCAGCTAAGGTGGTATCAAACTTAGGCTTGGGGGGCAATCCTTCCTTGTGTAACCAAGAATCCCAGTCGATTGAATCGAGGATATCTTTCTTATCGGCGAAAAACTCATACAAGGTGTTCAAAAAGTCGCTGGTATCCACCAGCTGGTAGCGCCAGGTCTTGAAGTAATAAGGAATAAATTGGTCAAATGCCAGCTTACTTACTTTCTGTTCGATGTGTACCAACAACAGAGATCCCTTCTCGTAGGGCACCGACAGAAAGGAGTCGTCGGGGTCCTCGGAACCCAATTCTAACACCAACTTTGTATACTTTTGTTCATGCTTGGAAAAGGCCTTGATCGAGTTTTCCAAATCTGTCCAGCCAATAATCGCCGAAAACGACCGCACTTGCTCCCCAAACTCCTCTGGATTTGCTCTTCCTTGTTTCTTGGCCTTGGCCACTGCAATTGCTTCTTCAATCCGTCTCTCCAAGTATACTGTCCACCCTTCGTTTAACCAAAAGTGCAGCCAGTCCTTCAGAGTCACCAAATTCCCCAGCCACGAGTGGGCCAACTCATGAGCAACCACTGAAACACACAGTCTATCTTTACAAATAAGAGTGGGGGTAAGAAAGGTGATATTTGGGTTTTCCATCCCGCCATACGGGAACGATGAAGGAAGCACCAATGCGTCGTAGGTACCCCATTCGTATTCAAACACCAACCGCTCGGCGATTTGGAGAAAGTCCTCCATGTCGGCTTCAAACTCCCATTGAGCATCCTTGATTCCGGTGGGCTCACAATACACCGTGGACCGGGGGCCAATAGGAGCTCCTACAATATCTCCCAGGGCGATGGTAAGCAAATACGAAGGAATGGGAACTGGCTGTTCAAAGAAATAAGTATTTTCCTTGGTTTCTCCCTTTCTACCGCTCATCAATACGGGATAGGGAGACGTGGCGCTGAGAGTATAACGCAGCTTGAAGGAAGGGGTGTCGAAACAAGGAACCATGGACCGGGCATGAATGGCTTGGCATTGGGAAAACAAGTACGGCGCCTTTTTACCATCGGTGACCTCTTTATCAAGAAATTGGAGAGCAGTACACTTGTCGGTAGTGTAGTAGTCGATGGTGACGGTAAACTGAGAAGTAGGCACCAATTCAGCAAAGATCTCAAGCTTGGACCCGAGTGGTTCTTGGCGCGGGTGAAGGGTGTATTCTGCTTCTTCTTCCCCAACAATTACACTGTTGATTTTAAGAAACGAAGTGTCAAGACAAATCAGCGATACTTTCAGCCGGGTGATTAACTGGTAGGTGACGCAGCCATGTATCCTCTTTTTATCAAAGTCGATATCGACGTCTAGAGTAGCTTCGTTGGCAACGAATGAAGCGTAATTGGAAAGGGTCGATGTGTCAGGCATGGGGTGAAGAGAGTGAGAATGAGAATGGATTTTATCTAGATACTGTCGGGAGGGTATTATGGGGTAAAGGATTAGTAGGTATTTGGTTTATAGTCTATTACTGTATTGTAGAGTTATGGTTGGAGAATAGTTGATGTGTGAATGTGGTTCGGGTAGTGCCGCACAATGTAAGGCTACACTTGGCACAGCGAAGACAGCACTCGCACAGGTAATTTCAATCTGACTGAAACTGGCCTGCTTGAATACCAATCTGATTAAAGGTGTCCACTTGGTTATGTATTTTCTGTTTATTTTCTATGTCACACAGTGACTATAACATTCGTACTCGTGGATACCTCTCTCAATCCGAATATAGATGATCACTCGTTATTTAACGTTTTGTTCGTTTCTTAACTGTGCACCGCGACGAAACGATTCGCACAAGAGAATACCAATCTGATCAAAGTTCGCCTACTTAGGCATTTTCTTTTCGTTTTCAAAACTTGAGAAATGCCATTAGCATGTCTGAATTCTTCTCTAGGTTTAAAGCAAGCTTCCACTTTTTATTTACTTTCTATTTATTGTAACCAATACGCTACTTCTTGAGGAATAGAGATAAGAATCTGTCAGAAACATCCATCTTGCCCGCACACACATCCACCACATTCAACTTCCCATCATAACTCTCCTCGGAAAACCAGTTATCAAACTCGGCTACATTCTTCACCACCGAGCTATGGTGGAGTTGTTTCTCGACGTCACCAAACACTTGTAACAACTTTGACCATTGCCAAGTGGATTGGATATCATTATAAGACCGGGTGGGTCCGTTAATCAATCTTTCTACGGTATAACCCGAATTGTTAATCACAAAAATCGTGGGATTCACCTTAAGCACATCGGCATACCGCAAGTAACTCAGTAATTCTTGAACCGTCATTTGCGCCAGCCCATCCCCTTCTAATAACCAAATCCGCCGGTCAGACAACCCCAAGTCATTAATGGCAAACGTAACTCCCAACGTCGCCGGTAACGCGTACCCTATCAGTCCATAGAAGCATTGAGTGATGTACTTCACCCCGGCAGGCAACTTGACATCCGGCATAGCAAACTGGAACGAGCAAGTTTCCACCACCAAAACGTCATTCTCACCAAGCGCCTCGGCGACGGAATCAACAAATTTGGTTTGGGGTACATATTGAGCGTCAATTTCCTCATTGGGTTGGTGCAACTTGCCGGCATCGTATTTAAACCACGTCTTGGTTTCAATACCAACAAACTTTTCCCCATTCACCTTTTGGCAAAGCCTTTCCAATAACTGGCCCATGCTAAACTGGCGCTTGCCCCCTTTATGAAGAGGATGGGTCCACCCATCAAGCACCAAGTAATCTGGGTGAATGATCACCTTATCCTGGATATTGGAAAAGTCCATCAGATAGCCAGCAGTGTTGGTTTCGCCATCAAAAAACCCCAAATGCAACAAAAAGTCGGTGTTTGATTGCAACTCCCACGAAATTTGTGGCGATGGCAGTCCAACTCCGTAGTAACACCCAACAAAGTTGGGCATAGACTCGTCAATGTTGCGGGCCATGTTGGTGGAAAAGAGCCGCAAGTTTTCTGGCAACTTGTTGACAAACTCTTGCACCAACTTGGTGTGGCCAAAGCGATCCGTCAAAGCATCACTCAAAACCGCCGGCGACTTGGCGTGATACATTTTCCGCAAAATCACATTTACAACATCGTCTAATACCGGCTGGACAGGGTCGCCAAATACCAGAAATGGCACTTCCAACCGCCGCCGGTCCACCATCATATCGGGCAAGTCGCTGGGTACAAACAAGTAGCCAGGGCGCCGTTCCTGGCAAATCGCCCGCAACACCCGGTCAATCTTGTCGTAAACTTCCCCCAGGTTGATATCAGTCATTAGCAACTTTTCACAAGCCACAGACACGTGTGAAGCCATCTTCATGTAGACATCGTGGTCAGGCTGTCTGAGCGCGTCTCTGTTTTGAATCAAGTGGTGGTGGTTAATCACCGCCTGGTCGTCGGTTAACAGCTGTTGGCGAGTAGAAGTGGTGCCAACAAGGTGCAACACTGGCACAAACTCAGCAAATGCCCCGGCTATACCATTGATGGCAGATAATTCCCCCACACCAAAGGTGGTGATCAACACCGATAACCCTTCAATGGCTCTGGCATACCCGTCAGCCGTGTATGCGGCATTTAACTCGTTACACAAATTCACAAGCTTGACGCCTTCTCGTTCGATGGGTTGAGAGTACAAGTGTTCCAACAAGTTTAAGTTGAAATCCCCGGGAATTCCAAAAATCGTCTTGAGCTTGGGGTTCGCTTGACAGATCCGTAAAAATAGGTATTGTCCCAAGGGAATGTAGTTTGGGGACGCTGCTTGGGAGAGGTCATAAGGACCATCTTCTTCGGTTCTTGTTGGTGCCATGATTGTTGAAAGTAGGAGTATTTGACACCATTTTATAACTGGTCATTCGGCAAGGTGCGGTAAAGTGCGGGTTCCCAAATAGGAAGTCGTGGGGAAGCGGACACTTTTCAATTTCCAGTGGCAACCAGCAAAATCAGAGAAATTTTTCCTTCGACGTCATCGGGTTCGTCTTTGGCAACCAATTGTTGAATCTCCGACCTCTTTTCTTCATCCAAAAACCACCAATTCGGACTTGCCTTATCCCGACGCGGCCACCCAAAATCATCGACTCCGAATTCTCGGTTATGGGTGGTGACCATCACGTTCCGAGAATTTTCAATCACCATTCGGCTCGGCCCCCTATTAACAACTACAACGACGTTGTCAAGGTGATGGAATCGGAGTTGATGGGCGTTTTCCACCACCACCACCGCGTTGGTGGCGTGATGGATAAATACGGGTCCATTCACATTTACGATGATGCTAGAGTTCTCCACCAGGTTCAAGTTGACTGAGGCAGCAACAATGGAAACGGAAGAGTGACTGATTTTCAGAACCAACACATGACGCGTCTGGTCATTGTCTATTGTTACTGTTTTGGTATCTATCATTCCGTAATCGTTCCCCTCGATTTGGGTTATGGGCCCCGGAGTTGACACGGAGTCGATCAAATGTGGAAGCCCCTGAAACTTGAAGCGTGACAGGCCAAGCTTGTGGCGTTTGCTATCGACAAGCCAACGGAGACGGGCGAGCTTTTCATTGATCACTTGCCGTTCATACTTGGTAGGGTTTCGGATCGATTCTAAGGCCGTCGACACGCGTACCGCGTCGTCTGTGAGGGCATCAAGGGTATCTATGGAATCACAAGATGTGATACGGCTTACTAGATCTAGATGTTAGTACAAAAAAAGGCAAGCAGCGGTCGACGTACCCGCATAGTCTTTATTGGCAAGACTCAAGCACATGGAAGTGATTATTAAGGTGCTTATGAAAGCGGTGCGACTATCACTGTCTTTAGCGAAAAAATTACACAGAACCAACAAATCAGATATTATTATTGCTACCTAGACACTTGCTTGACAAAGTGTCGTATGCCCCAATTCTAAAAATAGTAAATTTGAGGCTTGCGGCAGCCAAGCATGGTGGTTATCTTGGCTAGGCTTTTGTATTATTGTAGTTCATATTCATGCTTGTTTAGGCTATTGGTATACCGCAATCAGTTGCTAAATAATCGACCATTCATCACAAAAAAATCTGTCATTTCAATGCTAATTCAGTTGATATATAATATCGAGTGTGAATTGTCGGAAATTTAAGTTTCTCCGCAAACACCCGCCATGCGTTATCATACTTATTCCGTATAAGTACAAACCATCCCAATTATAAATCACGTGGCCGGGCTTTGCGGTGTAATACCCCTTTTTTTGTCTAGGTCTTTTGAAAATCCGCTAAATGCTGGTATTTTCCAACACCTTGTTTCTGACTATTACCTGTCAACGATTGACGCATGTAATAAAATTATACCTGGCCGTTTCCCGCGGGTAGACTTTCACTATTTACGTAATTTATAATGCTGGTGACATTTCCACAATTCCTAAATGGTTATGGCAACAGTTGATGTTGTCAAGAAAGCAATTGACTCAATTGTTGAACCAAGATCGACAGTTGGTTTGAAAGTGACAATAACAGAAGTGGTCACGGAGTTACAGGTGAAGGTTAATTAATTAACTCTTGAATATATTTCAAATTGAATACTTTTAATAATGTAAGTTGCTTATGATTCTTCGTTCCCTCGTGTTGCACCTTTGTTGGGGTAAAAATATTGGTCCCTAGCGGGATCGAACCGCTGATCTTGGCGTTATTACCACCACGCCTTAACCAACTGGGCCAAGGGACCTTGATGGAACACGAAAAATTTGCGTGTTTCGGTGAGAGTTTTATACAAACGCCAGTGGTTTGAAATAATGAGCCCTTTCGGGAATTGATCTCGAGAACTTTTTCATTTGCAAGCTTTAAAAATCGAGCTCTTGACTACATTGTAGCATTTTACCCTGGATCACCCCAGGGGTAATAAATATCAATTTTTTGTCAGCAGAAGCATAATGTGGCCGCCTCAGAGTATGGAAAAAACGTCGACCGATCACGGGCGACTATTAGCGCGAATTGACTTCACGGAACTTCCGCGAAATACTGGCCAAACACTAGTGGGAATATTATTAATTAAGTTATCCTAAGGGCCGAACTCGAACAGGAAGATGTCTCGCTATATTCCTTCTTAGTCTGTAACTCTTGCGGTAAATCTAACAAAAGCGCAGTTCAGTAGAATCAAAAAGATCTGAAATCTATATAATCCGTATAGAGAGTGAGAGAGGAGTATTCGGTTTGCTTATCAATATTTATATCGTGAGTGATATGGGTGTGGACGCCTAATTAACTTTGTAATGAACGTACCTAATGGATCCTTGACAACACATCGACCAAAGAATGCGGATACTGAAATGAGGCATTCTACACTATCATGATAACTTCCTTCTAAATTTAGCACTATGGCTGGGAACTCTTGCTTCACATTGGTCTTTAATCATTATAAGTCTTAGGACATCGAAGTTTGATATCCCATTTTGACCCTCAATACCAGTAATTGATCTTTCAAACATGGTACATTCTAACACTTATGAAGACATCAATTAGCACAAAGAGGTTAAACATTGACAAAACCATGCCCTTGCCATGTAACCGCCACCATTTTCCCTGATTCCGATTCTTCCAGGCATCTCTTTTCGTTCATCACTTTTCTGACTCCCTTTTCAATGTAAAGCAGTGTACCCCTTCGGCACATTCGTGCACTTCAGTCAACTCCCCTACTATATAAACAGTTCATTCCACTGGTAATCATCCCTATGACTGGGTTCACCGATTTTGAGGCCATGGTGTCAGCAATGACTACCTCTGAACAAAATGAATTGCGCAAAATATTGGAAAAGCGTAAACGTGATAAAGATAATTACATTCCCGACAGAATTGCCGACTATAGTCTATTGGAATACATCATATACTCACTGTTGTTGGTGGCTACGATATTGTTCTTGTTGGTAGTGGCGGTATCTTTTGTCTATAGCACTGGTAAGGCAGTTGTTGTTGGATATGACTACTATCAAAATTGTTGTTAGGAATAAACATGCGATGACAACTGACAGTGTAGCTTACTTCCCCGTTTTCCGCTTGGCAACGATTTTCTTTTTCACGTGTTTTTTCATCTTTGTCTTTCTCTTTTCAGCTTTGGCTTCCTTCACGGCGGCTTTCCGTGCACGCTTGTCATCCTTGTCTTCATATTTTTTACCCTTGAGTGTAGGAGAGTCGTCCGATTCAGAATCGGACGCTTCATCGTCGTCGGAATTTTCGTCTTCAGAGTCATTGTCTGCGTAGTCATCTTCGTCGGAGTCGTCATCATCAGAATCATTATCTTCGCTATCTTTGACTAAATCAAAGGCATCTACATTGCCTTCTTGGAACTTTTTAAAATCACGTTCATCCAACGCATTCAACGTCCGTACAAAGTGAAGCGACCGGAATACCTCATCTTCTACTTCATCCTCGTGAGTTTCTTTCCACGGCATGGCATCAAGGTAATCGTACATGATCTTTTCGTCATCTTCAAGCTTTTCTTCCACGATGAACTTGAAAATAAGCCTTTCAGGATGGACCTTAATTCGACGGTGAAAGAAATCATTGACGTTTTTAATATCCATCCGAAGAAAATCAAGAGCCATAGGATGTTCTGGCTCCACACTCTGGGAGACATCAATGATATAAAGCTTATTGTCATGGACAATCGAATTGTATTCCAGAAGATCGGCGTGGACCAACCGACAAACCTGGTACATTCGCCGCATATACATCAACATGGTATGGTAGTAATCCCGAAATTCCGATTCGTCTTTGAATGGAAAGTCCTTTAATTTTGGTGATGGCTGGCCCTCGCCCTCAGTAAGGTAGTCCATGACCAACACATGCGATCTTAATTCCACAGGTTCGGGACAAGGAATGCCGTGGTTATAGAGCCGTCGCAAGTTACGGAATTCTTTTTCTGCCCAAAGTTTTACCATTTTCCGGGGGTTACTTTGGTTTCTTTGGTTCCGGAATCGATATTCCCCATCCACGTACCGCTCGCGGTCCTTGAACACAAGAATTGAAGTTTTATAGATTTTCACGGCATATTCCTTGCCGGTTTCTTCGTTGGTTGCTTCATACACGTTGGCTTCCTTCCCGGTGGAGATACAGCCATTGATTCCGGAGATCACACCCTTGTTGACGATCTTTTTAAGGAAATTCATGGTTCTTGGATCAAGCACCTGTTCAACAGTGGCCCTGTTGGCCTTGTCTTTGGTGGTTTTGGGTCCCTTGAGGGAGACCCTGTCGAATTGTTCGACGATGCCTTCGTTAGCGTCCATGAGATGAGGTGCGAAGATGGAGATGGAGATGGAGATGAAGATGAGGATGAAGAGGATTGGAAAAGAGAGTAAACAAGAAATGCAGTTGGGGTCGAGGGGTGATATGGGATTCTGTGGGATAGGAATCCGGTGTTGTTATCTTAAAAAAACAGGAGGCATCACTGTATTATGCAGTGAAAAGTACAGCGAAAGTACCAGTATGATTTATAGTAGCCAGCATTCACTTTAAATTGTAATAACAAATTAATCGGAATACAACCAGATTACAACTAGTTTATAATTTGGCGGTCGCTTGGAACTGCCCCGTATCTAGAATAGTCACAGATTGATCTGATTCCAACAACACTTTTAAATTGCAACGGGTTTACTTTGAAAATCCCTTTAGATTAAACTTATTTCTAAATTTACAGAAATAACGAC
This sequence comes from Diutina scorzettiae, assembly GCA_030563345.1. Classification (NCBI taxonomy): domain Eukaryota; kingdom Fungi; phylum Ascomycota; class Pichiomycetes; order Serinales; family Debaryomycetaceae; genus Diutina; species Diutina scorzettiae. The sequence goes on from JAKUCB010000029.1 coordinate 128,404, forward strand.
ATTTTTATTCGTTCATGTTTACATTGAATAAGATTGGTTGAATAAGGTTAGCCTCCAAAAAGGCAAGTTCTGCGATTTGCAGTTGTCAACCATTCAAAATTACAATTAGATGAACCATGAAGGTGATCGTATAGCTGTCGTCCCCCATTATATGACATTACCTCTTAACTTATATTGATAACTAGAGAAAAGCACCAACTCAAATGTAGTTCACAAAAATAACCATACCCGATAATTTCAATCACTGCCTCTATTTGCCTCTGTGCCTCCTCAAATCTACATACCCCTTACATCTCACCTGTCAATATCCGTTACGCGTTCCTCTCACTTCCCATCCTAGTAATGTCCCTTACAATCGTAGCGCGAAGGGAAAAAACTGTGGATGAATTTGAACTATATCCTCCCCAAAGTAAGTATCAAAGATTTATGGTGAGTTACTAACATTAGACGTTTTTCGGGGTGATCCCCCTATATATTGGGGTTGAGGTTGTCCTCGGCATTGCAATTCTCAACAAGGCGGCCGGGTTCTACGGATTCCTTTCTATCATCACTGGCCACCCCATCAACTTTTTCCAGTGGCTTTATAACGTGTTGGAGTTGATCTGCATTCCGTTCTATGTCATGGCGTTGGGCTCGATCAAGCACAAGCCTAAGAACGGCCGGAAGTTCTCATTGGCGTGCATTTTGTATTGCGTGGATACCGTTGTGGGAGGGTTGTTTACATTGTATTTTGTTTGGTTTTGGTTCTCCAATGAAGAGGTGGTAAACAACAAGCGAGCATTGGAAGATTTCGGTGATCTTGAATTGGCCGAGGGCCCAGTGGTGTCGAGTGTGGTTGCTGCTGCTGCTTCTGCCACTGCCAAGTTGTTGAGTGGGACTACTAGTATAGCTGCTTCTGCCACTGCCGCTGCCGCTGAACTTTCTGGTGGAGGGGTAATAACTGCAGGCTATGTCACTGCTGATTACGCGTCTCCCACCGGGGTTTCCACTGGTGCCACCGTGCCTGGTCTTCTGGGACAGTCGCAACTGGCTGCGAGAGAGATTTTCATGACCTCGGTAATGACGATTTTGATCACCTTAGTTCGTTTCTACTTTACCTTGGTCATGGTGTCTTTCACTCGCTTGCTTTTGAAGCAGTTGAAGATTGACGAACAATATGATGTAAAGGATGAAGATGAAGAACGGGTAATGTTTGGCACCGGCAAGTGGAATGCAGTAGAGAGAAAGGTGTTGCATTGGGAAAATAAGGCAAAGCAGTTTTTGACGGACAAGTTGTTGTAAATGAGAATGTGGTTTATATAATAATTATAGGAAGAATGATACCATGATAAAGATAATTAAATTTGTGATATCTCACGTTGATTCGTCGACCACAAGAATTGATAGACAATAAGGAAATTTTGAAATTACATTTGCGATTTGTCATGCTCGTTCGTCGTTTGTTTGTTCGTTATATATACATGATTACGTCAACTTCAATTCGTTAATTGACAATACCGTTTGAAAAGGTTCAACAGGAACAGTCTTGATTCTCCGGCACCTTTGCTTCTTCTTGGTCACCTCCCGGTAGGGTTCTCTGGTGATTTCCACCACCGACGCGGTAAGGTTGTACAACTTGGGGTCGATGCCGGTGTTGTCATTAAAAGTATAGTCAGGCGACCCCAAAGTGGTGACGTTATCCAACCGGAGCGTGTCGCCCACAGCGGCATTCTTCAATTTGAAAGGAAGGTACACCTTGTCGCCCTTGGTTACGAGATAGGGCATGTTGTGGAGCTTGAACACAGCATAAAGGTTCTGCAGCCCGTTGGAGTTGAGCTTGAGATGAGTCAAGTCATGGGCAAACCGCCGGAAGGTGATTTGGGACGCCCTAGGAAGGCCGATTCCGAACATGGGATGAGGAAATTTTTCGTGAGGATAGTGCGAATCAGTACTGTTGAAGGGACAGAAGATGGAGAAGGGAAAGATGTAGTTAGGAAATGTTAAGGGATGTTTAGGAATTGGTTAGAGATAGAGAGGGCTAGTGCAGTGATACGAGTAATGAGTTGAATTTTACCGACCTCGTTGACACAAATCATTACCAATGTTTATTAATGGGAGATTTAGTGACTAGAATTGATAGTGGTCACTGAATTGACAACCTTTATGAACGCTAATATCTTGATAACGCGTATATCTTTGCTTTTCCAGGTTTTTTGTAAGCGATGGAAGTACAATTTTCATGTTTTGTAATTTACCCAAACATTTGCATCTCAACAATTGTTATGCACACAATTTTTCTCTTTTCCCATTTCTTCACCACCCTTCTAAAATCTACTTTTATCAATTATCACCCCCTTTTCGCTAAAACGTGTTTCGTCTTCATATAACTTGTCTTTTTTTTTTCTTTTTATTGCTAACCCATTATCTATTACGTTTCCTTCCTACATCTGCAAGCGAAAACACGTCTAAAATTGCCAGTAAAAAAAATGACCCGACGAAATCCTATCCAATTGATTATCCCCACCCCCCACTATCCCCTATCTACACTCTCCCACATCACCATCCCCTCGTCACTCGCCTCGTCGATAGAACTTTTTCTTACCTGCTTCCTCATTCGCTAACATCCAGCCGCCTTTTGTTCGCTGCGCAAAAAAACTTCAACGATATCCACCCAAATGTCGGGGCTGTTTTGGAAGTTCTCGAATGGGGGGTTCACGTCGTTATCAAACGTCTCTACCCTTTTAGAGTCGTATGACCCCGATCTGGGAAGTGAAAATTCCCAGTTCCACTTGCTTCTACAACTTCTAGATGAGTCGGAGTTGGTCCAGGAACTTCTTCTGAACAATCCTCCGTTGCTTGAGTTTTTACGCGAAGAGGCGGTGCTTGCCCAGCTAGTTGACATGGTGATTTTGGAGGGGGTGTTGGTGGTGGAGGAATTGCGGGGGGATGCAAAGTTGACCGAGTCCGACCATGAAGATGAAGACGACGACGAAGGGGAAGGCGAGGACCAGGAAGAGACCAGCGAGGATCGCGCTGTTCGTCGTGCCACCATTGCTGCTGAGATTCTTAGTGCCGACGTGTGGCTGTTGACTGACACCGTCATGGAACTGTCGCTCAACCTCAACAAGTTGTGGCTGTTGCTTGATGCCAAGGAGCCGTTGCTGATTAATGCTCTGACGTATTTCATGAAGATCATGGAACACCTTTTGGATATGAAGTGTGACGAAATGATTAACTATTTGGTGGATAATCAGCTAGGGCTCGTGGAAAAGTTTATCAACCACCTTAGTAATCCCCCGCTTATGGACTTTTTGCTTAAATTGATTCTGACGGACAAGCCAGATAATTCCACCGGCATTATCGATTTCCTTCAGAACCAAAATCTTATTCGCCATCTCGTCGACGCCCTTGACATTGGCGCCGACGAAAACCCGGCGGAGGCCCTTGTCCACCAGCTGTCGGCGGCCGACTTTCTCAAGGCCTTGATCACCATTCTGGCTAATTCAACTACCGATTCCACCACCATTGGGCCCAACGAGCTCACGCGGGAATTGGTTTCTAAGAGTATGATGGAGCGCTTATGCAAGATTATGCTTAAGGGTGGATATGCTCTTGCCAATGGCGTTGGCATTATCATTGAAATCATCCGCAAGAACAATTCCGACTACGACATTTTACCGATTTTGTACATCACCTTGGACTCCCACCCTCCCACCGGCCGGGACCCCATCTATCTTGGCCATTTGCTTCAGGTGTTTGCCTCGCATGTTGACGAATTCAACAAGATTCTCGTTGATGCTGATGTCCATAAGGACAAGTTGCTCACGCCGTTTGGCGAGATTGAGCCCCTTGGGTTTGAGAGGTTCAAGATTTGCGAGCTTGTGGCCGAGTTGTTGCACTGTCTGAATATGCTGTTGCTCAATGAGCCCAAGGGGTTTGAGGCGGCCAAGGAGCGGGACGAGGTGCGGCTAAAAATGAAGGAGTTTGACGGCGTCAGTTTCAAGTACAATGAGATCATCATGTTGCCTGCTGATGATAAGGAGAGTCTGGCGGAGCCAAATGACACCATCGACTCGTTCAACAACGATGCCGATGCCGACGACACCCAAACAACCTTGGACCAAGACGACGCCAACGAATCGACGCTGCTGCTGGCAGCCAACTTGTCCGAACAGCAGATCCGGGCCAACCCCGTGGTGGGTGACTTGCTCAAGATCGCGCTTTTCGACACCCAGATCATCACCAACATTTTGACAATGTTTTTCAAGTTTCCCTGGAACAACTTCTTGCACAATGTCGTGTTTGACATTGTCCAGCAAGTGCTCAACGGGCTGATGGACATAGGCTTCAACAAATTTTTGGCGATCGACCTTTTCCACTTGGGCAACATCACCAACCACATTGTCGAGGGCCAGCGGTTGTGTACCGATTACGAAAACCTGCACAACGGGCTCCGTCTCGGATTCATGGGCCACTTGACGCTCATTGCCGAAGAGGTGGTGAAGTTTATCCAGCTCTATCCGGCCAATACTCTCAGTGAGTTGATTGATGCCAAGGTGGAGGAGCCGCTGTGGGAAGACTACGTCAACAATGTGTTGTATGACACCCGGGAAAAGTACAATGCTATTCTTGGCGGCGATGATGACGACGACGACGACGCCGATGACGACGACCACACGTTTGAGGAAGGGCTCGGGGAGATCATCGAGGAGGTGAAGACGGAGTTGGTGTTTGACAAGTATGAAGATGATGACGACGACGACGACGAGGATCACGACGAAGAAGATCATGACGACGATCACGACCCAAAGCTGATGACCCTGGACACTGTCTATTTTGACGAGGACCAGCATTTCCGCAACTATATGCTGGAGCTTTCGAGTACTGGGTCCTTGCAGCAAGATCTGGCTATGTCGTTTGACGACGATGACGATTACGAAGACCCCAATGATGACGGCATGCTGTATAAGCGCGAACTGAGTTTGTACGATGCCCAGGGAACGTTGAAGCTGACTCCGACTCCGCCGCCGGAGGAAGAAATTAGCCTGGAGGACCTGACATCCTCTAGTGATGATGATGATGATGATGATGATGATGATGATGATGATGATGATGATGATGATGATGATGATGATAATGACCATACATTAACCCGTTCGGCATCAAAGAGTTAGTTACAGTCACCGGGCGATATAATAGCACTGATGACCGGGCCCGGTCGTGTTCATGCCGATAGCATTATAATACATACCGAGAGAGATAGAGACGAGTAGTTATACGAAATGTGGCTATGCTCGCTGTGCCATCAGGTGAGATTGCCGTCAGGTAATAACAGCTAAATTGAGAAAGTTGATGACCACGGCAGCATTAGGCACTACCCGGTTGCCAACACTTTTAATCTACACGACACCAATCTCTCCCCTGATCCACCTGCCACTGGCACAACTTTGGTTCAATGATATAACTCACCAAACCAGCAATGACAATGCCAAAACTATCACTCATGGTAACCGCCCCCATATTGAATTCTACATCTTCTCCACCCGCTTCTTTGACGCTAACGAAAGTGTTAACGTATGCGAATCCTCCTAGTAATCCTTCATAAATCATCAGCAACGCCAAGAGATAAATGTTGGGAAAAGGTAGGGAAAACAACACCAGTTGCATAATACACAAGATCACATTTACTCCTTGGAGCGCCGCCATTATCTTCAAATGAGGAATCCGGATCCCAAAGTTGATCGACAGCCTGGATATAAACACCCCTACCTGATAAAGAAAACCATACACCACATACATGTCGCGGTAGTTATGGATGAGCCACGAGGGGACTTCATCAAGTGGGAACAATAGTGTCGGACTGATCCCCTGGTTGATGACATATTCGAAAAGGTAAACCAGAGCCAATGGAATCATATAAGGCACCACCAATTTTCGAATTTTCTTCAAGGTGGCAACTATATGATCTTTTATCCCAGCCGTATGTGTCCACACTGCATCCACCTCAGGAGTATCTTCCCGAGCAACCCCTTCTGGAAGCAATCTGTGAAAAACCGCAAGAAGTAAAAATGGCAACACTGAAGAAGCCAACAACACCACCCAACTCTGGAATTGGCAGATGTCAGTAAAAAATAAATAGTAGCCACTCCCAAACAACCCAGCCATTCCCGTCCCCAGGGAAAACCCCCCAACGGCACTATTTCCTCGGTAATAGTGGGTTAATTGTAGAAACGTCACTTCACCAACCCCCAGCGAAAGCGAAGCAAGTATAATCCCTATTATTTTAGGAGGCACCGACGCAGATAAAGATATCACCACCATGCCAATCACCAGCAACCCTACAAGCGCTAAGATGCGGATAGGATAACTCACTTTGTCGATAAAAAATGGCGCTGCCAATTTAATAGAAAAGCTGGGGACAATATTGGCTAGAAGTACAACTGCTTTGGGGGTAGCCGCCCCAACAAGATCAACAGCTGCCGATAGAATAATGACGTAGAGAACATTATTGACCAAGCCAAATAGGAAGAACAGGCAAAATGTGGGGGTCATGCGCGATAACCGGAAAAACAAACATCTTTAGTTATTTTGCTAAGCATTCGAAGACTTGTGGATAATAATTGTCGTTATGCTTAATTAATGTACAGAAAACCAAACTCATTGTTAACGACAAACGTATCGGCTAAGCGGTAATCTTTTAAATCACCTTACTAACTAATGTTCCATCATTCATTACTATGCTATATTCGATTGCTTTCATCGCTCATTTCTACACCACCACTCGTTCATCTGCTCGTCTCCCTTCCATTTCCAATGGAGGAACCAAGCCATCACCATCGTCCCCACCAGGCTCCTTTGAAGGCACTCCCCCCATCAACCCCTTGGACTTTGCCAAATCCAGATTTCTCCCCGCCTCCGAGTAAAACTCATCCTTAATCGGATACATCAACACGGTGTTGTTCTTGGTAATGGTGATGAGGGTATTTGAGGGCACACAGATCCAGTCACCCCGTTCAAACGTAAGCGGTTCCAGAGCGACAAAAATCACATCCTGACTCCGGTTAAGCCGCTCCATTTTAAAGTGGCCAGGTTCATATTCAAAAAACCGCAGCCCCGTTGAAAAGTGAAGAGAGGCGGCTTCATCGGTGGCCAGAGTGATATACCGACACACCACAATCGCCTCACCGTCAGTCACAGCAAGATTGAGCAACAGCGGCTCTGAAGTCACCGCGCACTGCCATTCCTTAATCAAGGCGATGGTTTTAGTCATTGCCTCCTTCAATACTTTATGGCTGAGGTCAATGTTCAAATCATCAGGATCATAGCCCATCTTATCCAAACAGTCGAGATACAACGCAAACACGCACTCAGAATCAGTCAGACCTTGGATATAGAGGAAAAACCGGTCATCAATGTGGTTGATCAAGTTCCGTTTAATCTTATCAAATCCAGAAACACCCCCATTATGCATAAACATGATTTTGCCATAGGAAAACGGATGGCAATTGGTCTCAGCAAGAATACCATGAGTCAGAGCCCGAACGTGGCCAAACACTAACAGCAGTTCCGTCAGCTGAGACAAGTTGTTAAGGTTGACATTATTCCAGGCGGGGGTGATGGCCTTGAATAAACACGGCGTAAGCTCTCCAGTGGTTGTATAATAGCCCACCCCAAATCCATCGCCATTGATGGGATTTCTCATATCAAGACGGAGCCGCAGGTCAAACAGTTGGTTAATGATTGAATGGGCAGGTTTTGTAAGAAGGTCGGAAAGAACCATAGCGTCCTTTCCTTTGAATATCATGAACCGACACATCGGGTGTGGAAGGGAATGTGGGAGGGTTTAGAGAGAGGGTGTAGAGTGTGGAGATAATGAGGGTCACGTGCGAAGGTGTGGCATGAGATTTCTCATGAATGTAACCAATAAAGGGAGATGGTAAAGTTTATTTAGACAGTATCGAATTGTATATTTTTTTTATATTCTGGGGGACTATTCTGATGCACTGATGTTTTTGAATTGCTATTTTCCTCCTACTGTTTATTCCAACACACAGATGTAATTGAATAGCTTGGTCATCTTAATTTTTCCTCTCTACGTTACTGCTGGTCAACTTTGTTACACAGATGTTTTTGGATTGTCAATTGTTGTTTATTCCTCTTTTTGTATATTTCTATTTGTCTACTCTGATGCACTGATGTTTTCACGCCAGAATACATTAGTTATGATTAAGTCCTTAACACCAATCTACTACAATTGAATCTTCGGAAGATCAAACGCCAGAGTGGTAGGCAACAGGAACAATGGTCTTTCCACCACCACCATTGCCGTGCTACTGATTGCCGCCGCCTTAATAATAGGACGGTACTTTTCTGTAACGCCAAACCCTTGGTACTCATTATCATCGCCCACCATGGTACCATTACGGTCCCGCTTCTTGTTTTTCTTCGTCTCCTCGGTAACCGCCATATCAAAATAAGCCAAATAGTTGGTCCCGTACACCCATGTCTTCTTATCAAGAACAAAACACCCCTGCACTGGCGAGTCCAGCACCAACAATGCAAATCTCGCCGGCACCAGCGAGTGGGCCTTGGCCCAGGGAGTCAACAATTTGGCACCGCCGTCAACATTCACCTCCAGCACCGCCCCGTCCGCCAGCACCACAACCACAGTGGTGGGCGACGAGAATGCTAAATGGCGAGCGAGAGGAATCTTGGTGACCCGGGTACCGGTAGTAGCATTGACATCAAACACGTCCACTTGGCCGTCCACCCGCAACACCGCCACTCGCAGGTTAGACGCCTCCACCACCACTTGCGCCAGATTCAGATTGTGGTCGGGCATTTCAATCTCGTCGTCGAGGGTAATAGTATCTTGATTAATTTGGAATTGATACACCTCCTCATCGGGAGTAATCGTTATAAGCTTGGTTCCCACTAACCGCACATGCTTGGCACCAGCGGCAACAGCATTAAACTCGCTGTCTCTGTACTTGGTCACCTCCAACTTGGTGTCGGTGGCGGTGAGCAGGAACACCTTGATGGTGTTGATGGTTGCTACCACAAGGTGGGTTTCGGTAAAATCAACCGAGGTAATGTTTTCTTCATCCTTGACCACCACCTTGGCCACAAGCCGGTGGCGGTCGCCGTCCATATGCCAGATCTTGACCAGTTGGTCGGAAAAGAGCGCCACAAACTGATTGTACACAACCACTTGCAGCAATTGCTGGTCAACATTCAACTTTTTGTACTCGCCGTCGTGGAATTTTTCCACCGACAGCACCACAATCAGCCGCTCGACGCCCCCCAGCACCAACCAGTCACGGTGACAAGCAAGGGTACGGATATCGTTAGCGTGTAACAACCGGTTAAACGAGTGAGTCCACTTGGATTGGTTCTTGGATACCAAAAGAGAGAACTGGTGGATTTTCCGGTCAACCCCACCAGAAAACACCCGCTCACCTTTGGCATCAGTCGTAAGGCAAAGAACATCTGCCTCGTGGGTCTTAAAACTCTGTAGAAGCGTGTGCAGCTTGATATCCCAAAATTTAACAGAACCGGTGGAGTCCCCCAGCACAAACTGCCCCTGTTTCGGTAACACCACCAACGACCACACCAACGTGGATTCGGTCTTTGACTTGTCTACCCTCATATTGGCGAGAATTCTCCCTCTCAGCGCCTTGGACGTCTGCCACACCCGAATCCGGCCATCAGCACACCCTCCAACCACATGGTCATCGTCGAGCCACTTGAGCAGCATCACCCGCAGGTCCTGGCGCTGGCCGATAATACTGTGTTCAATGACACCGCCTTCAATGTCGATGATCACCACCAGCCCGTCATCACAACCAACGGCAAGCTGGGTCTGGCTGGGGTTGACATCCATACACCAGATGACCCCGGCGTTACAATCATAGTTGGTTTTAGGACGGAGAGTGGTCATGTCCCACTCAGTGATATAGGTAGAGCCCCCGATGGAGAATAGTCTGTTGTCGGCCGACACTAACGCTTCGACTGATGAGGTGGATGAGCCCGGAATGGTCTGAAGATGGCTCCAGTGGACAGGGTCCCAGATTTCAATCTGACCGTTGGAACGACCAACAATATAATCGCCATTAGCACTAAAGCAACTCAGGAGAATTGTGGCAGGGGTATAGTCGACAAAGCGACACCGATGGACCTCCATGTGTGCGATGAGTGAGATGAGGTGCGAAGAGATCAAATGTAGGTGACGGGATGAGAACGAGAAAAGAGGAGGAATTTGGATTGCGGTGAATGGAGGGGACGGTGTGGTTTAGTGAAAGAGGGTGTAGAATAGTTGAGTTTTTGGCAGTGGTTCATTGAGATAAAAACATGGTTTCATAAAAAGAATTAGGAAAATAAAGAGAAATAAAAGTCTCAAAATCGTGAAACTAGTCTATCGGTTTGAGTACAATTATTTTAAACTCCCGACTGTCTCTTCAAATAAGTAAAATTTCCAATATCCCACCTGCACACAACTAGATGGACCTCAACAACCTAATCATATTGATTAGGAAAATCTGCTCTATCCATTTTGTGTTCAACACTACCAGTTGTTAGTCTCGTGTTTATTGGTATCAGGCGTGATTATTATTACATCTCCGGCTGTCACAACTGAAACGGCTGCAAATTTTATTCCCCTCACACCCCCCACGGAAGGGAATAATCCATCTATCGTATTTGGTGATATCTGCCGAAGATTTAAACCCCACTGATGTTTGATCATGCCCATATTATTTACCATAACTATCATATTCTACGTTTGTGGTGGCAGTAGACACTTAGGTTTGAAATCCCATATCCAAAGTTCTCACTACCACTAATAAATATTCTACAAAATTAATCGCTCTATTTTTAGTACTGTGCTTCGTTTCCAGCTGGCAGGCAAACGATTATATTTTCTAACCAATCTTCGCTTATTTAACATGTTAGGCTTTGTATTTCCGGAATAAGATCCAAAACACAGTAGGCTTTTGAATTCCGAGATTGCCGCAAAAGGGCACTATTCCGGTTGACATAGTTGAAGACAATATATTGACTATCTATGATCATAGCCTCGTGATACGTGTTCTTCACTTCATACAAACCCCACAAACAAGTTCAAAAACTTTAACATTCGGATAAACCATTTGTTTTTTTCCAGCACCACCATTTTATACACCCACTGTTTTTCCAGCTTGCCGTTGACGGTGGCGGTGATGATATTTCTCTGGACATTGACACTCCCCTTTAAGCACCACACTAAAAACATGATCACCACTACCAGCATCGAAAACAGTTTCGCCACCTTGAGCCCGTACTTGACCATTGTCCATCCCATCTCCTTGACCCGCCTACGCATCACCACCTGGGGATCCAACTCGTCGTCTACGACAGGCTCCAGCGACAGCCGCCGCCGGTCGAGGTACTCACGGGTGAGCTTATTTACCACCACGTTCATTTCCAGCTGCCAGTTGCGGAACTCCTCCATCAGATGGGGGTGGGCGGCCACTCCGCCACCACCGCCTCCGGTCATGGTGTCTGCCGCTGAGTACACGCTGCGGGGACCGGCGATCCCCACGGGGTAACCCGATCCCAAATCCATCAGTCTTCTGGAATGTGAGTAGATTTGTTGTAAATTGTTCCGGTACTGGGAATTGGTCACTGTGCCTGCCAGATACACACTGGGCAGCCGTGGAGCCACATATTCGGGGCGGGACGGCTGGGGGGGGCCTACATCCTCCACCACGTCCTTGATTTGGTCCCAAATATACTCCAATTCAGCAAGAAGCTCGCGGGCCTCCACCAGCCCACTGGCGTATACTCTCATCGTATCAATTAAAAACGCAATATACCGGCGTTTGGCCTCGGTCTTGGTGAGTCCCAGTTCCCGCTTCCAAGCGTCCCACTTTTTCTTGGCCCCTTCGTCTTCACCGGTGAACCCCACCGGCCGCGGCATCACCCCGTCCACATCGCCCTCGGTGGCTTGTTTATAAAGACCATAGAGTTTGATCCGGGACTCGGCCGGCGGCCGGGGTAAGCTGCCGTAATTGGACCGGCTCAGAAGTGCCCTGATGGTCAGGATTGCTTTGAAAAATACACGGTCTAATGGTTGTTAGTATAAGGGCTGGCAAACTCGTTTATTTTACATACCGATAGAGTCGGCCATGGTAAATACCCCACAGTGCGATAGGAAAGAAGCATGAGCGCGAGCATGAGATAGTGAGGGCCAGAGAGGGGAGATGAGGGAGAGGTTAAGGGGAGGGTGAGACGCGATAAGAATAGAAGGGGCGGAGTAACATTGGGCGAGGGTGGAAATAGTAAATCTCGTATTTTCAAATATGGAGATTTCAAAAGCACGGAAATTACTTGATCTCTATTGTTTACGAAAAAGCACACGACAGGTGACCCACCCGCCACCGTCGACTCGCTCTAATTACTCGCTCTTATTTCTCACTCATTATTACTTGTTCATTTGCTTCTATTTATCATTATTATTCGTCAGAAGCGGTGATCTTGTCGCTCTTTTCAATCTCGTCAAACCACCGCTTGGCCGCCTTGATATTATTCAACACCAAGTAATCTTGAGTGGTACCCGAGCGTTCCCGCAATACAATCATCACAATCATATTATCCGTCAACGAGTCCAAATAAAAGTGTAAATTGTTGGATCCCCGAATCACCAAATTGGCAAAGGTGGTGCGCAATTTCGTCACCAGCTGCTTGTAGTTTTTGATGATATTGGAAATCTTTTCAAACCGTTTAGGATCAAGGTCGGGGGTGTTGGCCAGGGTACTGGATATCACCAAAAACGTTGTTTTTTCAAAGAGAATAATCTCCTCGGCGTCCAAAATCCGGTTAAACTTGAGAAGGGCCTGGTTGTAGGTGTCCATATTGGGAATTAACGAGCACACAATCTGGGACCACGCCTTGTACAACAGCTCGTCCCAAATCAGGGTGGGGAACCCCTTCAATTGGAAGTTGTAGGGATCACTGGTTTTTTGCAACTTGCCCATCATCATATCAAACAATTCTTCCCGCTTATCTAATTGCACCAAATCCATCTTGTGTAAAAGAACAAAAATCTTGGCTTGGGGCGAGTACTTTTGCAACATTTCCAAACTCTTGACAAAGGTGTCGATATCCTTGTTGATCAGTTTCAGTTCCACGTCAAACACGTGGATTAGCACCTGGACCATTTTAAAAATATGGTCCTTTTGCGTGGTAAAGTAATTATCCATAAACACATCTTGCCCGCCACAATCCCAAAGGTTAAGCGTCATGTTGCCAAGGAAGCGAAGATGCGAGTGTTCCACGTCGATGGTTGCCCCGAGCCGGCGGGTGTCAAAGGCCAGGTAATTGGAGAAGATGATTGACCGCATCGACAGTTTCCCCAGGCCAGAGCGGCCCATAAGTAGGAGCTTTTTGCGGGAGGAATTGCCCATGGAGTGTGAAAGTGTACTAGTGCGACTGGTGATCAGATACGGAGACGAGAACTGGGGGATGCGAATAGCAAAGGAGGAGTTACGGGCAACAAATGTCTAAGGAAATAACGAATAATAGGAGTACGTGTTTAATGAAACAAACCACTTTATAGCTACCTTTGGCACGACTTGTGCTACAACCACTTGCGGCTAGCCAGAAAGTGAAAACAATACAATTAATCCGCACCCCACAAACTGTTAAATTTTCCAATTAAAAATACATGTCATATATTAACCAGACGAAATCAGCGGCAGCATTTTGGGTGGTTTCACATAGGCATGAGGCTAACATTGATTAGCCCCGGAGATTAATTTTAATTGCTGAGGAATAGATTGTCATAAAAAACCCCGAACGCAGGTATACTTTTAGTCCATATGCCCTTGCCATGGCTTTAACCATTTCCATAAATCCTCATCGAGGCGGTTCTCATATCACGACATTATTTCCCACCACTTCCGTTTCTGGCTTATACATGCCACTGCACCGGCAAAGAGCGGCCTTGAGCGGACAACTAACCACCGGCACCACTTCTAAATTCGGGGTTTACAAAGTCACATGTGAGGCGTTAGCGATAAAAGTGCAGGCTCGTACAACCACCAGCCAGGTGTCTCCGGCAGGATAGCCTTATTTGGTAAAGGTGCCGCTTATGCAATAACCGAACCATTCTAAAACTGCGGGAAAATTCTCGGAACTTTCTTGTTGGGGCTGGTGGAAGGCGGTTGGAGGTCACATGACTTTACTAAAAATATCGCATTTCAATAGTATCAGAAGGCATTCTAGGCATGGCCACAAATGTCGCTAACAGCTCATCTTTCACAAGATCATTATTACGGCACCTGTGCAGTGACGGTATTTCTTAATCCGTGTACTTTTTTAATCCCTCAATACTGTGACCGGCTTTACCCACACCCCTCTACCGATGCAACCTTCCCTCCTTCACTTTGCCGTATCTGCCTCGGAGTCCCGTGCTAGCAAAAACGGCAGCACCCTCGCGTCAACCTGTAAAACAGGCAAATAATATTTCTATCCTCGCTATGGCCTAATTATCGGATATGTCAACGGAATTATAAAAGTTTGAGGTTGATTCCCAACTGGTATCGTAGGCAGTGGTCGACGCCTTCGTACTGAAAGTTTACTGAGTGCTTGACATGACCAACTACTGACACAATAAGCATGGACGCTAAAATGCAGGTATTTTTTCTCAAGGTCAACTGGCATTTATTTTTTCGGCCTTGAAGTATCTTCTCGATCAAAGATTTTAAAGTCTACTGCAAGGGCAGGGAATTTGTTTCCCGTGAGCCGGCTGGGGAGATTGTGTTGGAGGAAGGTTTTGCGGCTACATTCTATAAATCTATTATTGGAAACTCGCCTCTCGTATTACTATTATTCACATATAATTTGTTTCATATTATGTGCGCAAGTCAAACATCGCTTTTGTGAAATGCCGACAAAAAATATTAGTAATTCACCCGGAAAAGTGGTCCAACCTAGATATTTGAAAGAAATTCATAGTTGAACGATTAAATGCTTCGGAAATTTCCTTTAATTTGATTATTTTGTAATATCGTATGATACCTGCTTGCTTATCCTTTGGTTTTGAGGTTCTTCGTACAAAATTTTGGAGTTCTATTATACTATATGCGTGAAAAGATTGGAACCCGGGGATAGTGTATGCTAGGTTGTAGAATGTCGTGTGTGGCGTATTGTGACACCATATCCCCGAGGAAGTAGAAGTAATTAGTTTTATTTCCCCAAATTCAACAGTCTTGCTGCAAAAATGTGCTTATGAAGCTTCTATTCTTCAGAGATTAAACCCGTACAAGCGCAAGAAATGCATTACCTGTTATACTATTTTTCATTCAGGTGTGGGATTTTTGTTGGATTTTCATACCACAAAAATAATTCAAAATTACCAATTATTAATTTTCAGAACGTCATAATGAAAGTGCTATTGGGAAGACGGTATGGATTTCCTGCAATCCATAATTTTTATGCCTTTATTTCAATCCTGGCTATTGACATGTTAAAATGAAGTAAACAATTTCTACAAAAAAATTTGAAATTTTTTTTCAATAAATGTATGTAACAATAGTTTATTTAATATATTTATAGGTTCATGATGATGTTGTTTCAATAAGTTCCTTTGGCTCCGTGCTTCACAACTCGAAAGATAAAAATCATATTCCTTTGATCACAACATCTCTTTATATATACCTTATCAAATCAAAAGCGATAATTTTAAATTAATGTTAACTCTTATAAAATTAATTTACAAATGTTCGACCTTATAGCTCATTCAATCTTCTAGCTCATTCACTATTGTATTTGAATTTAAAAGTTGTTGAAGAATCTGATAAATACGATCTTACCTCACCTACCTTCTTTCAAAAGTACTCAAATATTCTCCATTAATAATCGAAAATACAAAGCATTCCAGTAGAACACAGTTTTACACACTTGTTAACAAAAATTAGTTTCATTCCATCATAGAAATTAAATTTGAAAAAAAACTTTTCAAGAATAACTTAATTCTTCTCCAAATTAAAATCAATGAACAAGAATCATGATCCTTTATTCATTAGACTTGTTTGAAATCCCAGGATTATAAAGAAAAATTCAAATCCTTTTTGGAGACCCAATAAAAGCCCACTTTTACTGCAACACACCCATTTGAAAGGGGACAATAAAAGATTTAGTTTCATACCACGCTTAAGCAACTTGCAGTATAGTTTGATGACAGAACGCCCAACTTATTTTCTTCCAATGCAATCAGTGATCAAGTGATACCAAGATCAGCGTCCATCAGCCTCCTTCATTGCCGCCAATCAATTGTGTCATCAAGCAAAACAGAGCCCGACACCTTTATTCCCTATTATTCATATTAGGTGTATTGTTTAGACAACCCATTAGTTCATTTAATTGGCTTATCTCAGGAGTGCGTTAATTGCAAACCGGAAAATGATAATGATGAGCCATTAAAATCGAATCAAAAATTGGGATATAGAGAATCAAAATGAAATATACTCACACTAAAGGTATGTTTAAAGTGAAAAGATTCACAAGTAGTCGTGACTATTTGAAATTCCGCTATATATAATATTTCATGTAATAAGCAACAACAAAGAGTGAAGACACCAGTTTTTATTGGATTCGAAAAAAAGTTTTGCTGCTGAGTTACAGTTGAGCTAAATAGTTCGTTGAAAAATTTGAAAACAAATGTCTTCTTAATAGAACCGACCAAACCTTCTGTTTCGCTTATGTAAGAAGGCGATCTTTACCAGAATAGCCATACACATATCCAATACTCTCAGCAAATAAATATAATTTTCATAAATCTATGGCAGGAAGATATAATCCGAAATCGTTCGTAAATGACAGGAACAAGCAGTTCAAAAGGCCATAAACTTAGAGCCTGCACCAAATGCATATTTGTAACGACCACGGCCAGGAAAACATACCGAAAAAGACTTATTTCAACTATTCAATGTTTTTGGCTTCTTTGAATATTCTGGTAGTTAAGGTTTCCTTTTGATATGCAACAAGGTCTCAATGAACTTCTAATTGATTCCAGCAACAAAACCAATACCACCAAATTGTGAATATAATTAATTAGAACCAAGGAGTAGAAAGTATACTAATATCTTCCATTCGGCTTGGGAAATTGTCGGGTTCTTATTGATCACTGATAAAGTGGTGTACCACTTTAATTATAACATATTTTAATTGACAATAACAAGGGAAAGACAATAATTATTCAATTGTAGTAAGGAAGTCGCTTTGAATAAATGTAGACAGCCATTTGAATTAAACTTGCTTGGTACCAGTACACCTTCAAAAAATCAACAGAATTCACATTCAAAACCGTTGCATTTACTGGTAATCAACTCCTGGCATTTACGACTTTATCCACCAGCCGTACCGGAACATTAAGACAGTTTAGCTGGGATCATCCAGGAACTTCAGCATTGACATTCACTAGCATATTGTTGTATACCTAAATAGAAAAGTCGCCCAAGTAACGTCGAGGGATTATTTCTATGTCCACGTGCTCCAATTTATCGCCGTGGCCGACTTGACTTGCCTTGACTTAAGTTGTGTGTGACGACCAGTGGCCACCGGTCCATGTCTGATGAAATTTGGCTGCCTGCGGATGTAGTTGACCGCCCAATCTGCTCGTTATCAACGATCGATTAAGGTTTTAACACAATATTGTTGTATGGCGTAGCTATGCGCAAGGGGTTACAACCGAGATTACTGTCTGAACGGAGTTGTTGGCATAGTCTATTGTTGGGTAAAGTTGTAAAAACCTTTTTTAAAACTCTGATCCTTCCACTTCTAGAAGGTTTTCAACAATAGGAGGGCCCTGACTGCTATCATTTCTCGCACCAAACGCCGCCGAAGTCAAAAGTGGATTCGGCGTTGGTCAACAAAACTCTTGCAACATACTATACGCACGCCTCATATCTACTTTGAATTGATATATTTAATGTGGG